>JAYRBW010018307.1:0-12829 GCA_036023295.1 Invenusta paracnida | reverse complement strand
AAACAAATACGTAATAAAGTTGATATAGAAATAGTTTCAAATGTTGATCATAGTTAGTGCACGCCACCGTATAATTCCTGAATAATTTGAGCTTCTTCCTTTTTACTTTTTTTATTCATCAGATTAAGAGCAAGTTCTTGTAAAATTGAAAGTAAGAAGTACTTACTTCTTTTATTCATACCGCCTGGGCGCGCCCAAAGGGTTGTGTGGATTCCAGCCAACTCTTTATTTTAGATCAATAATTAATTATTTATATTTTTAAACATTGAAAGATTAAACTCAAGTTAAAATTGCCTTTATTGTATTTTAGAAAAATAATATTTACTACATATATGATATTCTCTTTCTTTTGATTTTTTGATAATTAAAGGAGTTAATGTAAATACATTAAAAACTATCGTAAAATGTTAATACCTAATAATCAACGTTGTTAATATTTAACGAAAATGTTGTTAACTTTTGTCGTAGTAAACTATAGTTGGAGAGCTACAGTAGCAAACTTGCCTCGGATTTCCAAATTTCTTCTTTGCATTTTAGTATTGCAGGTCAGAAAGCTTCTTTATAAGATTAGACTCGACTGGACTTCTAGGTGAATTACACTGACCCGTGTTATATATTATGTTAGCTGAACAATACTATTTATTCCTGGATATCAGATTGCTAGCTGGTTTCATGACGTCGCTTCTCAGTAATTGGTGAGATTTCGTTTTGAACTGCATTAATCATTTCCCATTAATTAGTCAGTAGTCTCATTACATTCTTCGGGGCTGTATACTTATACATACATATTGTACATGCCCCTATTTGCATATTATTCAAGGTATATGTTTTCAGCTTGTATTTAGTGTGTATTTTCATCCGAACTATCTTGGCGAAAATTGTATGCTATGTAAGCCTTGTCGACCCGTTTGTAAATTGATAAGTTACCCGAGTATAGGTTCACGACTGTAAAACTTCTATATATGCAAATTATATGTTTGGAGTTTACGTATATTTACGGAAGACTGGCTAGATTTGCCTTATATAGTCACTTTGGTCATTTAATTCTCTTTTTTGAGGTCTGATGTAGGTATATTATAAATTTATATCCATATTTTATTCGTTCATGTGTATATATATATACGTCTAATTATATATCACACAAAAATTGGTTGTAAACAATGCACCAATTAAAAATATAGTTTGGAGTTAATTGCAAATATAAGGTGTCAAAATATTGTTGTCGTGTATAGGCGTAAATATAGTATTCACAGTTATGCTATATATTATTTTATGTGGAGAAAAGATACAATTAAGTATAAAATGACAGATAACACAGTATAAAAATTATGTAATTGCCCTTTGGAACAATTTATAACTATCTGTATATAATATAGTTATCGTAATGTATGAATTGATTTTGTTCAGAAACAAGGTTTCATATTATTTTTATAACACCGAAGAATTCTTTACTTTAAATGAAGGCAGTAATTAAAAAAATATTTCTCGCTGACTTATTTGGTATTAGTTCAACTTTAGACGAGGATATTTCTATAATATAGCATTGTCGTGCATTTCAAATATTTGGTACAACAGAAATATACAAAATATTGAAACGTCAATCGTTAATACTATCTTATGTAATACATACTTGTTTCTTAAATGTATGCATTTATGTGTATTTCTACATAATATGTACCTACTTTTTTATTTGAAATATACACTATGTAATGTACTATGTTTATTAAATGATTAATGTAATGAATTGAAATCATTTCACATTTCAGTTACATTGAGGAATAAGAATGCTTCTATAGGTAATAGTTGATTTTATAATGCAATGATAAATCCGAACACATTCATTCATACTTTAGCAGCTTTTACTTCAAATTCTAGTAACAATGCTACTATTATCTTGTTTTTTCCTGTTTGTGTTATTTGTTTGTTGACATCTTCTGCGTTGAATTTGACTTTTAAATAGAAACGTTAATTATTTCTAAATTAAATCATTTAAAGACGCATTAGGTATTTATTTATTTATATATTTGGATAGTTTTAAAAATAAATTCTCAAGAATGACAAAATATTCTTCTGTATCTATTTTTAATATTTTTAAACATATCTTACAAATAGTTTGTTATGCATAAATAATTTAATTACTGACGCAGAAGCTTGCATACTCAGAGCTATATAATATCTTTCGTTGGGGACAATTTCTTGTTTTTCGGAGAAAGGGTATAACTTTTATTCTAAATTTATTATCAACTGTATCTCTTCTTTCACACGACCTTATTTAACTTAATATAAACAGTCAATAGTAATACAACGATATTGCCTATACTGTCGATTTTGATTTAAAATACTAATGAGAATGTCTTTACTAATTTCCTATACTTACTACCATAGGTGACATAATATATATCCTACTAAATATATTAATATGCTGAATATACTACGATTAAATTATCTATGTCAAATATAGTTTAATAAGTTTTCTGTAAATACATACATGTTTGTAAGAAATTAAAAGTCTGAATATTAAAACAATATAGAATGTTGCATTAAATAAAATGTTCCTCAAAACCTCAGTTGATTTCAGTGCATTTAGAAATGCGTGTTAGTCTAACTTAAAACATTTACACGAATGTACTTTTCTAAACTATCTCGTGTACACCTTTGTTTAAAGCAAAATACATTTTTGAACAAATAGCAAGAAAAGAATTGTAAATTATTAACGTGAGAAATTTGCTATAATATGATGGAAAGCTTTATAATATGTGATGGCCGCGCGTTGAGCGGCATTGTTGTACCTGTGAATAGGGGACGTGTAGAAATTCAAAAGAAATATGAAAATAATTCTTTCAATGTAGGGTGTCTTCCTAAACCCATCTATTTAAAATAAAAAGGAAAAATGTATGCACATATATTATTAGTATTCTAGCTATAACGCAGCAATATATACGTGAGTACAAATTAGTATGTATATCATAAATTCGATGCTATTAATGGGGTCTGGGGTATGTTTTTTATTATTTGAAAGTCTTATCTATTCAATAAATAGTTAATTTTAATAGGCTGTTTCGATTAAATATAGAAGGGCGACAGAGCAAATGCGTCGATGTCAATTTAAATAGAAAATAGATTTGAGTTTTAAAATCGTGGTTTTTGTTAACAGCACAAATGTCAACAAGGTCACACTAGGAACGTCAAATGACCTATTATAGCGTAAATTAGTTGTTGAAACAATCTGGGGCTATTTGTTGCTAATTAACTTGCATTGTATAATACCGTTTCATTAACAGGAAACATGGTTAAGTCAGCGATAATTTTGTATTGAACTGCACCAAATCAAACTTCTCTCAGCAAATCACGGTATTGATTTGAGAATTTACCCTCAATTGGTTACAAATATTTCAGCAAGTTGAACATCTACTTGTTGTTCCTGTATTATACTGCTATTTCAAATATTTCGGACTGCATATATTGCGTACTATCAGCTATATAACAAAGTCATAATTATTTTCTACTTCTACAGTTCAACTAATAGCATTAATGATATACCTAAACACTTGGTTCAATAAATAATTCAATAAGGGTTTAAAAAATTGAACCAATAGACAGCTTGCCTTCTTAAACATTGCGCTAATTTAGAAATTGATACTATGAAATAAAATAATTGTAAGAACTGTTCTTATAATTCTCATTACTAATTTGTCAATATATTTCTATTTTTCTTCTAATTATAAATACATAATTTGTACTTCATTTATTACAACATATTTTATTTAACTTAAACTTTTTCACACTCCTGTCATCTTTGAAACTCTCTTCTCCTCTTTCACTTTTTGCTATCATCATCGCCTCAATCGGGACGGCAGATTTTGGCTTCTGCAACTTTTTCCGTCCCGACTGCCCCCTCTCAACGCACTGTGGAAGTCCCCAGTACGCAGCTCCAGAGCTCTTCAAGGGCGAACTCTACGATGGACCTCTAGCTGATGTTTGGGTGAGAAATGGAATTCTGCTACAGAGCTCTAAGTATAGTAGGGGCGACAGCTGTTAACTCCATAAATACCGGAATAGTGGCTGCCAAAAGAAGTAATTCCACAAAGTTCCACACTATAAACAAGTTCAATTAATATATTCAAATTTTATAGTATTGGTCCTTTTCTGTTTACGGACATTACATATTTTTATTCTTATATTCAAACTTATATACATACATATATAATCCTATGATTTTTAGCGATACGTTTACAAATACACCTTTCAAATTATTGGTGATTAAATATAAAATACTCTGTAAAATCTCATTATATTTTTAGATAATTTTTTCATTCAGTATAATTTTTTCTTTTTTTGGGGGAAAATCTATTCCGTATTTTTCTATCTTTTCTGTTTTTTTTTGTCTGGATTTCATCATTAATACACGTTCTAATGTAAACCCATTTTCTTTTATTAATACATTATGAGTTACGTAAATATTGTTACACACACACATTACTTATACATTTGAAAATCGCGATTTAGCTTTAATAATCGGGCGGCAAGAATTAAGTACCTATGTTTCTCTGTTTCCTTACCAATCCACCCCTTGAACTGCAGAGCCTTGGTGTTATCCTCTACATCCTGGTGTGCGGTTCTTTCCCCTTCCCGGGTGAGTCTCTGGGTGCCATCCGTCAGCAGGTCCTGCGTGGCCTCGTTCGCTTCCCCTTCTTCCTCTCCACCTCCTGTGAGATCGTCATCCGCGGCATGCTCCAGGTCGATCCGCTCCGACGCTACCGACTTTCTCAGGTGAGTGATATATAGTGAGGAAATAAGAGTTGGAAGTCACATTTAAATTGATGATTTATTTCTGCCAAGACGAGCTGCTGATCGTGTCTTACACATGCCTTTTGTTTCCAGCAATTATAGGTTCATTTTCTCTCTATTTCTTTCGGCAGATAATGACGACGCCTTGGATGCTCGCCTCACCCAATCTTGCCCACTATCAGAAACTCCTCGACTTCTACAGCCAGCGCGCCGGTCATCAACGCTTCGTTCAACTCGTCGCTCGATCCGAAGAGAGCGAAGACGACGCCGTCTCCTCTAGCGGCAGTGCTGGTGGTAAAGAGAGTAGTCTTGGTAGCGGTGTTGGCGGTGGTAGTTGTGACGGGGGACTAGGGCTCGAGGGAGGCGTTGGGGAGGCAGTGGACGCGGTGTTGGTGGGGGTGCTGGCGGCACTGGGCTCGGGGTCTGGACTCTACGATGCTGAACAGGTCCACGAATCGGTGGAGTCGCGACGCTTTGATGGCAATTCGGCGGCCTACCATCTGCTCAAAGAGAAGGTGGACCGTGGGATGCCGTTGACAGAAGATTCTCCTGAACGAGTGGGTTGTGCTCTTTCTCTATCAAAATTACTAATTACACTTTCAATCAATAACAATATTTCTGAACGTTTTGGAGTATTTCGTATATTTCCAATAGATTACCCTTTGATTATAGTTAAATAAACGAAAAAGCCACTTCAAATTTAACATTATTTATTACGGTGACATTTTGAACAGGGTATTCTGGACATGCGTCGTAAATTTAGAGACTTGTTTCTTTTTTGTGTCTGTACATTGCCTAAAATAAGGCGCCTTACCTGGAACACGCCAATCAGCGCTCAGTAATGTTGTTTCCGCCTTTATCAATTATTACTCCGGTTTTCTCGCAATAGTATACGATATTATACTATACTACTACTAGATTTGCAGTCTAAAAAAATACTACTTTAAAAAGTTTAACCGTCTTCTGAAATGCCTAGATCGCGGTGATTGGCTAATCAGTCTTATTTGAATTCAAATACGACTAATTAGCCAATTATCGCGCTCTGGGCATTTAAATACGACTGATCAGCCAATTACCGGGCTCTAGGCATTCAAATAAGACTGATCGGTCAATTACCGCGCTCTAGGCATTCAAATAAGACTGATCGGTTAATTACCGCGCTCTAGGCATTCAAATAAGACTGATCGGTCAATTACCGCGCTCTAGGCATTCAAATAAGACTGATCAGTCAATTACCGCGCTTTACGCATTCAAATAAGACTGATTAGCCAATCACCGCGCTCTAGGCATTCAAATAAGACTGATTAGCCAAAACCGCGCTCTAGGTATTTCAGAACTTTTAAACGTAGTATTTTCAGACTGCAAATCTAGTAGTATGTATAATATTTATGCACGTAATACGCTCTCTCTTTCTTTTCAGCTGCGCTTTCTGATTGGTGCTTTTCTTCTCTATGTTAGCTTATGTACTATTTAATATTTGTCCTTACACGCTAATTCCATAATGAAATCTGTTTTCGAAATATGTCGTCGTAATAAATATTGTTACCTCAGGAATGACTTTTGAAATGCACATTTTATTTAGCATTTAATAATATCAAAACCATATTTATGCGCTACCCTACTGGATCTCTGAATCATGGATGAGCACAATTAAATAACTCATTGGATATACTACCTACATAATATTTCAGTTAATCGTTTTCTGACTTATTTTTTTATAATGAAATATCACATTGATTTTTCAAGATGTAATTATTGTGTATCTAAATAATTTCATCATACCAGAGTATCGAGGGATCTATCATAATCTCAATGCAACATGCCAGTACTCAATTTAATAAATATTAACAATTAATATGCAATTTGTAAATAGTTCAGTGCAGTCACAATTATTAACTTGAACAAATTAATTGATGGATAACATTCCTTTTCCTTCTGTTGCAAATGTCGAAAATATGTGTTTACTTTTTTGATAATCATGTTATTTTCGGAATGCCTTATGACTTAACATATTGGAATGTATTTAGCTTTGATATTGTTCTACTATGTTGTCATTTTTATTTTCTATTTTAAGGCCTACAATTTGTTTGAAATTACGCCACGAAAATTACAATTAATAGATGCAATCTCTCCCTTGTAAAGCCTAACATATACGACATTTATATTCACTTCTAAAAGCAATGAATTGGGTTGACGTGTTAATAATTGTTTGGGTCAGCAACTTGCTTTATTTATTGCTTAAGTTAAAACAATTTACCTTAATGGAAACGCTTTTAAATTGACGGTTGAATATATATATATATATAAGCTTATTTAGTTACCCTATTTTTCTCCCTTTGAATTTTTTCTATACAAAAGCCAAACTTTCGTTGCCAAGGGTGACGCATTAAACGTTGCTAAACTTTATCCCAATTTTAAGGATCGCTAAATTAACTGGCGTGCCTCGTTACTAATTGTACTAGTTTTAGCTAAATATGAAGCAGTAAAATGCAACTTTAAATTTAGTATTCAAAATATAATAATTGACCATATTTCAAATATAGGATGCTGCTCCTTTATTAGTAATGTTCTTCATCATGTCCATCCATAAAGCTCGTTCTGGGTCGCTACGGAATTATTTATAGAACTATGTATACCTACCTATATAGAATGAAGCTGAAAGTTTAAAATTAATTTAATACACTAGCAAAAGGTGAATTCTAAAATTATTACTATCCTTGGATACCGTTTTATGCTACAATATTCTACCGTTTCTGTATTCTACAATTATACATCAACTTAAATAATCATTGTTGTTTTTATGACTATATAGCAGGATGTTTTCATGGTAACAGTGTTTTAAACAATATTTACCTGGTTTATCCAAGATATTTTAATATTGTGATGATATATCTCAGACTATAAGGCTGCTTTTCTTTCAAACATAATGCAGTAGATGCACTATTTTGCTTTCTAAGTTCTTCAAATTATATTGTATATACATATTATGTATATAGAAGCCATATATGTTATTATTAAAATGTTTAGAATATTTATTATATTTCGTACTGAATTATTCCCTTAGGTTACTTAAAAAATCCAATAGTTTTTATTACCTTGTGACTCTCATTATGTTAAAATGAACCACATTTAAATAATAACAAAACAACGATCTATTTTGAATCGTATACATTACGCGATGTACACATAATCTTCGCACAAAAACCCTTATTTTGCATGCATGAATTAGGAAATGTAAGACTACATATTAGTGTCCTATCTGTTGTCTAACTATCTATTCCAACTCGAGCATTAAACGTAATCCAATTGAGTATTCGTGTATAACCAAAGGCCGTACATTTCTTATATAATGATATTTTAAGTAAGTCAAAGTAGGTACACTTACAGATGTCAGCTCAGCTAATACAGCAATGATGTCTTCTCCAGCGGTTCATTCTCGCTTAAGCTTTAGACTTTTGCTCGATTTTAAAACGCACGAAAACGTTTTAACTCAACATCCTTTCTTTCTCCCCTTTTTACTAAATTTAATAACTTCCATTGTACTTTATTTTCTACAAAACTAACCCCCTTCCCTCTCTCGCAATCTCTCTTTCAAGCTAAATTGCGATTCATTTTGTGTCTTAATTTTAACCCACCCATAATTCGAACATATAGGTAAAAGCTTGTACTTTCCCGAACCGAGCCATCCACCCCTCCCCGTTTCACTCTCTAATGTTGCCCCTCTCCCCCTATTCAACTTCTCTTTTCTACTGTACTTTTGGTTGTACGACGCTAGTTATATTCATGAAATAGCTTCGTCATATAGCCTTCGAGGTAGTCCAAGTTTTCAATTATGTTAATATCTATTGCAATTAGAAACTTTCTTAGTTGAACTCACGTGTGTTTTTAGTTTCTATCTCTCTCCTCATTAGTGTTTTTTGTTTTAGTTTTCGTGATGTCAATTGAATTGTGAATATATGTAAAAGTTTGTTGTCAGAAAGTTCAAGTTCTCAGTGGATGCATTTTCCCACTGATTTGTTCGAGTTGAGCTTCCAGCGAATTGTTTATCAATTTAAGAACTGGGCCTTTTCAAGTCTAATAATGGAATTAAACTTTCAATCAATCAGGCAATATATAATGAACTACATATGTGAAATATGTTTTGTTGATTAATTGCGTTTTAATTTTCATGTTATGCTTTTGAAGCTATAACTCGCGTTTTTTTTCTGGAAAATAATATTGATATGCTTAGAAAATAATTTGATTTTACGAACTATGATCTACGTAAATATTTCCAGATTTTGCTGTCTATATTTAGCTGGTTTATAATTATTTTGATCGTGTGTTGCAGAAATTATTGTCCCGTTCAAAATTAAACAATACATGATATTCTTTATATTGAAATGCAGTTTAATACATAAAACGTAATCACTATAGTAGTGTTAATCGAAGAATATTTAGCCCATTTACTGTCTTTGTGAAGCACATATTGCACACTAAGGCATTCTTAGCGGTTTCTTATGATTAAGTCTTAATTAACAGTTAGTTGTATATAATGTAAATTGTACGCAATAAATATGCGTTATACTGCTGAATGTTGCAATAATTGTTTTTATGCCATTACTAATAGCTTTTCGACTAGCCAATATTCTAGATTTTATCAACCGAGTATGTTTTATAACTTATTAATTAATTGAACCAGTTTCCGTAAAATGAGTTATGGTTGTATATTAATGTTTTATTTATTTGAGTTTTATTGTTCGCAGATCGACAGGACTTGCTTTTTATATTATCCACAGATTGAATAACTTTTAATATAAACAGAGCATTTCTTTCTAAATTGTTTCCTCCAATATAAAAAGATTTTTGTTAAACAATTTTACTAAGTGATATAAGCTGTAGTTTTCATATATTTGAGGCAATGTTTCAGAGTTTTCGCAGTCATGGAAATCATGGAATTTTAAATTTAATTTTTCCAGGCCTGAAGCATGAGTCATGAAATTTTTTCATTGAAATTATTTATATGGAAGTTTTCTAAATATCTTCATTGATTTTAAATAACCCTGATAATTTTTTGTTTTTCTTATTTACAAAAGAGCCTATAACGTTGATCAGTTGTGAACCATTACCCTATGTCGTGCACTCTATCCTTGTATTTTCTAATTTGTTAATTAAAAAAAACGTGTACTAGATCTATCTTCCAATGAACTAAAGTTGGAAGATAATCCCAATGTTTATTTTGCAACATCCACTTTGCGTTATGGTGGAAGTCTTGGATTTTTTTGAATTCCTGGAAAGTCCTAAAAAGGCATAAAATTCTGTCTAAACGATTGGAAACCCTGACACGTAAAAAGAGCTTAAAAATATGTCATATATGTAGAAGAAAGTTTCATGAAAACTATCTTTGGTTTATTTTATTGTATACTTTTATTGTATGTGCATTACTATGAATGTGTTTAAAGAATTCGATTTATACATAATATTGGGCAAAAGTTTAAAAACACTTACTACCAAATACATATTTGGTACTTATTCATGCAGAACATACGCATTGCCAGCTGGTGTAATATT
The DNA here is from genome assembly GCA_036023295.1 of Invenusta paracnida. Classification (NCBI taxonomy): domain Eukaryota; kingdom Metazoa; phylum Platyhelminthes; order Proseriata; family Coelogynoporidae; genus Invenusta; species Invenusta paracnida. The sequence goes on along the minus strand of JAYRBW010018307.1, from coordinate 2,491 downwards.
GGGCCTACATCAGTAAATATAGTTTTGGATGTTTATAATAGCTTTAATATCAAATCACCGAGTATTATTCAAATAGATTGCTCCCCACAAAATAACATAACCAATGATTATTGAAAAGAATCAGAAACCTTCTCTTGCAATTGTTAAAAGAATGAATTTAAAAGTAAAGCTTTAGAGTATATATCATGATAGACAAACTCGTAGAAAAAGATACTTCTCTCTCCCCTCTGGAATTATACAAAGCTTATAAATAAGGATAACATTGGAGAATAAATTCTGGTACTATTTTATATTTGAAAATGAAAAACATGAAGCTTATATAAATAAGGAGTAACATTGAGCATAACCTATTAAACCTGTAATAAAAAATGTATACAACCAAACATGCATTGCTTATGACATGAATAAAGATATTCTATACGTTAGTTTAGTATAGTATACATTTGATATTGTTTCAAACATGTGGAGTTTAAACATGGCTTTTAAGTTTAAGAGGGTAGAAAATACAGTAAACCTATAAATATTATATGGCGTATGAGAATGAATAATATTAATACTTACTTGTGAAGTGATAAATGACTATATTGGCATTAACGTCTCTATTGGTGCAGCCATATGACGGCGAACAATGTCGTGGCACTATAAAAGTTGACCAACTCTAAGTGTACACGTTGTTGCCGCTATTTTTGAACCAATGTTCCTTCTTTAGGTGAAAAAGGTAATATAAAACAATCTATTTCGATCGACAAAACAGTATCTTTCATAAAACTTAAAACTATATTAATAACTATACTCGAAGGGTGATAACCCATTTCCGTCATGTAGATGCATGGCACTAAAACAATTTCAATTATAAAATCAATACAGTTGTTGTGTTGTACAGCACCTCATACAAAACGCAGTAGCATCGATTGGGTCGAATACGTGTACTTAACAGGGCTACATAACTTGGTATAGGCGCGATACAAGGAACACTTTCAAACCAAGAAATACTACATGATCCAATTGTATATCTGACTGAAACTTTTAAGACATATTTCTTAGCTATTAAATGTTAAAATGAATAAATATGGGTAAATATGTCAGCTGTTGCTATTAATTTTAATAAACTTCCTTTCTAGTGGTTTTTAAGCTATTTTTTTGTATTTTTGCAAAGTTATCGCAGCTTTTTAGGGAAATTTTTATACGTTTTTCGAATTTTTAAATTGATTTTGATATTCCTTCTCTGCTGAACCACGAAGCCGTTTCCTCCCAATTTAGGCACTATTTAAAATGGCCTGAAGTCCAAGAGTTAAACCCAAGTTAAGCCTGCAGAGTCTAAACAAAAAGTTGATTAAAGAAATAATCGAAATCGCGAAGAATTGACGACTGACGGTTCATTTCAATGCAACACCGATGTCATATGATAGTGTGGTTGCTTCTTAGAAGAGCCACATTTAATACTGAACACTCATTCTTAACTATTAGAAATTAGTTTTCTTCGTTTTTAGTTTAGTTTTAAATCGTAATATAAATTAGTTGTCATATTTTATTGGATAAAATGATTGGCGTTCTTTCTTATTTAATTGTCGGTCATTGTAAGATCGTTTGAAGTTTATTCTTAAAACAATCAAATTTGTTGACGAATGAATTTTACATTTTATTTTCTATAAAATTAGACTGATCTCCTTTTTAGTTTTATGATCAACGGTTTCAAATTGCATCTGGAATACTGTCAAAACTATTTTAATAAAATTATTCTTTTCAGCAGTTTTTACGACACAATTTTAATCGTTAAATTAATGTTGTCTTCTTTCCTAATCTAAAATAGTTTTTATGGAAAAACACATTTTTCCGATATCATCTTCATATGCCTATTTTGATATACACGGTTTCCTGATACCATTGAAGGCCATGTTTTAAAAGCTATATTAATGTAAATTTTATATTTTCTTTTAAAAAGTTCCATATTATAAAAACTTAGAAGATGCCTATATCCTATTCAATGTTATTAAGTTAACATTTCAAATCATGGCATATCTTTGTTTTAATTAAAAGTAAGTAATTTTCCATTCTTTTCAAACACACTGTTTCAGATTTAAGTATTTTATTTGCTTCCAAGATATTTCCTAAGCTGTTTCAAGCTACAAAAACAATTAACGCTTCTATATATTCCTGTCAACAATCAAACATTCATAAATTGCGATGTTCACGTTTCTCTTTAAAGAAAGCTCTATATATACACTGGTTTAGAATGTTAGTTGTTTGGCACACCTTTTATGCTGTTTTCGCATCTCTCAAGAGATGCATTTTTTTATTTAAAAAAGATAGATACTTGCACTTAATTATAGTATATAACTAGAAAACCAAAAATCTAGGTACCCTTTGCAAGAACAAAATTGAGAAATGAAGCCCTTTATAACGAGATATAGCCATTAACCCTTTCACTACGGGTATGTAAAACGAATATCACATTATTTTACCGCAAAAATAACAACAATATTTCTATTGG
>JAYRBW010018296.1:0-12830 GCA_036023295.1 Invenusta paracnida | reverse complement strand
GTATAAGCCCCCCCCTGACTTTGAGGGGCAAAAATTAGGTTCACAGGGGGGGCTTATACGCGGAGAAATACGGTATACATAAATTTAATAAAAATTCACTAAGTAGGCGATTGGAAATTATAAATTAACGTAATTTTTTGGCAAGTCGCAAGTTTAGTATACAGTACATATTTATAAGTAGAAGATTTTCATAATACTTATAACAGTATTGAACGCAGTACTGTGTTCTTAGCAAGATTTAATAGATATAATAAAAGTAAACGACCCACAACATTATGATATAGAGAGTACTAAGGCATAATTGTGCGTTTAAAACATGGGAACAATACAGATGTATCTGATATTAGCTTCCTACCACCTCCAGATAACCGATTTCTCTTGCTTGCTCTTTCCATGATAGATGATGTTCCAACCTGCTTCCATAATACTATCTCTTTTGTACTTTATGCTATGATTTGATTACGACCGACCTTGAACTTCTCTGCAACTTTATGTACACTTTTCCCTTCCTTTAGACAATCAAGTACCGCTAAGAGATTAAAATTAAAATTTTCAAATCGATGCATACCTACCATAGCAAACATACATAGACAAATAAGCCATGGAGGTATGGAGGTCTTATATAAGAGAGGGGTCTTTTATTGTAATATCACTGAAAAGGGAGGTTTTATATAGGAGAGAGGTCTATTATTAGAGAGGGGGCCTATAATAAAGAGAATACGGTATGTTAATTTTTATATATTGTTTGTTGCATATGATCCTATATAATAAAGATAACTTGTTGTCTATAAGAAAATTAACTACAAAAAGTCTATTTTGTATATTTCGATCTTAATATCAACATTTACCTATGTTTCTTGTTTAATATCCCGGTTTTAAAATTTGACATTATTTTATATTTTTCAGAATTTGTCTTATTTTATATTCTTATTATTTATACCTTCAATTCCCTTAGAAAATCTAAATAATCTTCTTTTAATCTTTTTCTTCTCAAATAATAATTATTGTAAATATATTTCACAAATTAACTTGTACAATTACTTTGTAAGCGAATTAATTTCTAAACTAATTAAAAGAAAATATGTCTTTGAAGTAAAGATGAATAAGGTGAAGTAACTTATACTCTTATCTTTATTGTTATAAATTTTCCTTGTTACATCAATTGAAGGAAACTTTTGCAATTCGATCAAAAGAATTTGACAAATATTCACTCTATTAATATTTACTCACATTAAATAACTCTTAATTTATATCAAGTTATATTGCTATATAACTTGCTAAACCTATTTCGTTTTATGTTATTACAGTCTAATATACTAACATACAGGGTGAACATGTACTTTATTCAGGTTCGGATTTAGGGGGGGGGGGTCGTTAGGCGCGAACGACCCCCTTGGCCTATGTGGAGCCCCTATAGGAAGAGTTTGGGGACTTCGCTAGGTGTTCTTTATTGCTTACATTATACAAAAATCTCAGGGAAACACCCAAATAAAGTTATTGACTATTTAGCAAGCTGTTTTGAAATCCATTTATACAGGTGCGCATAAAGTTTTAACTGTTACTGTTGTAATTGTTATACCGAGAAAAATATACATTTATAGTATGATAAATTGGTTTTACATTTATATCTCCACATTTCTTGATACATGACAGATATATTATCTAATTACGATAACTATGAGATTTATCGTTATAGTTTGATTGGGCAATCAAGATTAGCCCCTAGATTAATCAATCCTAGATACGCCCCTCAATATTATTCATTAGTGTTTGTTGGTTTTAAGGGTTTGTTTGGGAAGGATTGCAGCAAAGGACCTATCTAGTTGCAGCTACCTTTGTGATGATTGTTTGGGTTTTTATTATTTAAATAGGGAAGAATTTTAATTGTTTTAATAATTGTCGTTTTCTAAAAGAAGTTGGTTGGTATACTTTTTGATAAATAATATTGATAAGTTCAACTCTTTTAAGTTATTTGTTAATCTATTCCATTTAACTACTACACATATATGAGTTTTTTTGCTTATTTCTTTTTTTAATCTTCTTACATGTAAGTTATATCTTCTACTTAATACTCATGTTTTGTTGTAATTTTTATATTTTTTCCTTGTTAAACTTGGCATTTTCTCACAATTTTTGGCATAGCTAAATATATTAGTGTTTTATTGCTAAACGTTTTTGTAAATTTACATCGTCAGAGCTGATATAAAAGTGTAATACAATGAAGTAGATATAACACAGGGTGTCCGAAAAGTTTCTGTGCAGTGATCAATATTAAATATTCCAATAAGAGAAAAATAAAGCTGTGCAGTGATCAATAATGAATAAGCAGAATATTATGTGCGACCTGTCAGTCAGTTAATGAATAAAACATTGCTTTACTTAGTTTGTATAGTATAGTTTGTAAATAAAACTTGTAAATAAAAATTGAAATAAAACATTTTCACTGCACAGCAACTTTTCGAACACCCTGTAGTTAAATACTAACTTACAGTGTGTGACGTAATACACGCTCTGTCAACTTTCACGATGAAAACTTACAAAACGTTATGCAATAAAACACTAATTGATTAAGACGTGAATTTATGTTATTTTAATGTTACCTTACAAAATCCTTCTTGGGAAATTAAAGCATCAAAAGAAGACGTACGACCTTTTCAATCAACTCAGAAGAATATGGATAAAACTAACAGCACGACACGAATTAAATTCCTAAGAAAATGTTTGGTAAACGAAATCATTCCAGCATTCTCAAATTTTGTGTACCAAAAACGACCCCATTTAAAAAAGAGAATGAAATTAAATGATTTCAAACTAATTTTTTAAGGAAAAAATTGGAATCGTCTAGCAAAGCTATATTGTCGAATTACAAGCAAAAGGCAATCAATACACTGAAGATGTATGAAACTCAACCACAATTATTTGATTCAATCATGTTACTCTGACTTGAAAAGAAAGGTCCAAGAAGAAAATGAGAACAGCCATAATAGACATCAACATAAAATACAGCAATGGTAAATTGCACAAGACAAACTACACACTTAACGACGAATGTGGAGAAAGCGGTAGTACAGGTGGACACCAACATTCCAGACAGCATCCTACAAATACCACAAATGGGACCGAAACATCCAATTGGCAACACTAACAATGAAAGGACATAGATTAACACCGCAATTGAAGCTGAAAAATATCAAAACAAATGTAAGGATATTTTTTACGAAAAAAGACATCAACCTAACAGTGGCAACATGTGCAAGAAAGGTTAAAATACGAAAAGCCAAATGGATATGCACAATCAGGAAAATTGGAAAGTATTTGAAAAAGAAGTAATAATAATCATTACACCACAAGATAAAGGCAGAGGTTTTGCGACAATGACTTGTGAAACATATTAAAACGAAATCAACGACATTCTCAATGGACTACAATTCAAGAAAAGAGAGACCTATAAACAAGAAAGAATGCAAAGGATATGACAATCAAAATTGAGGAAGAGATCAATCAGAAACTACTTGATATGTACAAAACGAAACAAATTACTCGAGACGTCTATGAAAAGATAAGATCAACAGAAGGCAACCTACCGCGAATGTATGGCACGGCAAAAGTAAACAAAAGAAACATTCCATTACGACCGATTATCGCTATGCCAGGTAGTATCTACAACTTGGGACAATGGCTATATAACCAAATCAAACATATGGAAGGAACGAAACTAGATTTCAACTCGTATGTATGTTATTGCAAAATTCCTTAATGATTACAATTTAAAAGAAGAAAAAGTATGGTTCTCTGCAGATGTTGTGTCACTTTTTACCAACGTGCCCATAGAGGAAGGGGTGGAAACACTGACTGAGGTACTATACACACTCAACGAAAACACACCACCTATGAAAAAAGAAACATTCAAACAATCTATATTCATGGCAACGAAGGATATAACCTTTCGTGCATCGGACGAAACGGAATGGATTTAGGTTGACGGGGTAGCGATGGGAAGCCAATTAGGACCTGCTCTGGCTAAAATATGGATGACTATGGAAAATTGTGTACTCCAAAGTAAACAACATTCTGAATAATGAAGTATATAAGAGATACGTAAATGACACCCTGGCGAGTGCTGATGAAACGGAAATCACAAGAATAAAAAAACTCAGCGAGATACATACTAAACTGGAAAATATTATTAGAAATCTAGAGGAGAAAAGAGAACTTGCATTCTTAGACATCAAATTGTAACTCAACATCAACAAACGTATTTCGCAAACCCAGCTCGACAGAAGTTGTAATGAACTATTTAACCGATGCGCCGTGGAATCATTAAAAAATCGGTGGCAACTGATCGAACGTGCCATACGTATACCATCAAATGAAAAAAGTAAGCAAGAAGAACCAAAGAAAGTCAACAATAAACTATTAAACAAATTAATTTCAAAGACAAAAGAAAAAATACAAGAACAAAGAAACTTAAAAAGCGAGAACACCGAAAAGAATACGACCACTACGTTAACACTTCCTTGGATAGATAAACAAACAGAAGATGTTTTGAAGAAAGTCCAACGAATCAACGAAAGGAAAATTACCAATATAAAAACTGCAATACGCACCGAAAAACTAAGTATGATTTGCAACAATAAGCTCAGAATCAATAAACTGCTCCAATCCAACGTTGTTTACGAAATCTCTTGTCAGACCTGTCAAGGTCACTACGTTGGCTACACTTGCCAATATCTTCAACAACGCTGGAAGGAGCAAAATAACTTTATGGTATAATGATTATTTTTTTATTGTGCTTTTATTTTGTGTATATTTATATTATGCTATATATTATTTATTTATATATTATTCTTTATACTACTTATACCTATTTATATTTACCCATATATATATATGTACCTATTTATTAACATTTCTTGCACCTAGTATCTTTCTGTTCTTTCAGTTTTAATCTTATGTATGTTCGTTTATATGATGATGATTTCATTGTACTAGTCTTATTTGTTCCCGTGGTCTATTACGTCACACATTGTAAATTAGTATTTAACTATTATACCTACTTCATTTTATCACTTTTATATCAACTCTGACGATGTAAACTTACGAAAACGATTAGCATTCAAAAACTATTATATTAAGCCGTGAATTTATGTTATTTTAATTTTTGTTAAATATTTGTTCATTTTTTGTTAAGTTTAGTTATGTTATTTTCTGTAAGTAATCTTTCCTTTTTTTTATACATTATTCTTTGAGTTGTTTTTAAAAAATAAAATGTTTAATATTTTTGTTTGTATTTTTTGAATTTTTTCTATACTATGTCTATTAGTTATTCCGTAAATTGCTGCTCCATAATGTATTTGGGATTTAATGAAGCATTGTATATCATATGCTTAATCAGTTTATTTATTTTATTTCTAATCATATATACGAGTATAAAGGGTATTTTTGTATTACTTTTATTTTATGTGAAATCTGTATGTGTGTGTGGATCATGTTAATTTTTTTATCTAGAATACAACCTACATTCTTCAATGTTTTAGCTTTTTCTATTGTATCATTATCTATTTTTAAAGTTAAGTCTGGTCTTATTTGTTCTGGTTTGAAATATGTGTATTTGCATTTTGTAGGATTTATTGTTAGCTGATTTATTTTAAATAAAGAGTTTCATTTATTTAATTTTTCATTTGCTATTTTGAATAAATCATTTTGGTTTGCTGCATATATAATTAAGGCAGTGTCATCTGCAAATTGTGTTAGGTTATTGTTTTTCTTTTCACTGAAGTGTGTATATCATTAACATATAGTGAGGATAATATTGGTGATAATTTTCCTCCTTGAGGTAAACCATATTTTATGTCTCCTTGTTCAGATTATATATTTTCAATTATGGTTATATTTGTTTTCTATTTATTTAATGATTATAAATTCTTTACAAACATATTGTGAAATACGAAATTATTAACAGTTGTTAATTTATACAATTTTGCCTTGTATTTTCTCAAATCCAAATACGTTACCATAATCATTTGACATAACTATTTATTTGTTTTGTTTCTTGTAATATAGAAAAAACAAAAATATTACTTAATTGAATGAAAAGGGGGCATTTTATTCCATTTATATATATGACAAATAATATTATGTTTTCATAATTGTATATGCCACTTTTTTAAACGAAAAATTAAATATTAGTAGTACACACTAAAATTCCGAATAATTACTTATTGTATAAGTCTCTTATTTCGTGACTTTGAGACCCTTCGATATTAGTTCTTTTCAAAGTTTTCATCATTATGCTGGATGTTCATTTTAATGTAGAATAGTCTTCTAGTCGACATTTTATTATGTGTTTACTAAATTATATCTACAAAAAAAGAGTATTTGATGCTTGATATATGTAGTTATATTTGTATAATATATTATTTAGTACCTAGTTGTCATCTTTTTTCTATACTTCACTGTTTCTTCTGTGTTATTTGTTTTACTCGGTCAAGTAGTGCTAGATTTATTAACATTAACATTTTTAGACATTTTAATATAATCAGATTTTTCTGACACTTCTTTTAAATTTTGAGTTCTCTTATTTCTATTTGTAAGAAAACTTATATTTATTTTATCTTTGATACAAATTTCGACATTTTCACCATTCAATTTTTTTCTAATACCTATTTTAAGAATAATAAACTGTTACATTTTTGCATTAGTATAACTCATTATAGTTAGTATATATACATTTTTTATAATCCTTATCATGCACGTGTTTTCTATGTTTCAATTAAAAAGGTACAGCCCCAGAAATACTTTAAATATCTATATATATATATCTATGTATGCGAGCAATATATATGTAAATTATCTTTAAAGTTAAATATTTTTACAGCTTATATTATATAAATATATAATAATATAACGGGTGTATAAGGTAAAACATATGAACTGATATGTTATAATAAATTAGCAATTGTTTAGGTGATATCAAATTTTTCGCAACTAAATAATGCAAAAAAATAAGAGTAAAAGTCATGAGTGATATGCATGTACTATTCTTAATATGTTTTCACAAAAATATTGCACTTTTTTACAATAATAATAGAGGCAATTGAATAATGTCTACACAAGAGAATGGATGAGGAATATTTGAGAAAAATCTTGGTTTCTACAGTTTGCTCAAATACATATTTCCACTGCCATTAATTGAGGCCATTAAAAGTTCAAATATGGACAAGTTAAGAAAGGCTCACCGTAGAATGTACACAATATTGATACAATTATAGCAACGTCTAAGACCTTGATTGTAAATTCAACCCTTCCAAACGTATCTATTAAACAATTCAAATTTGTGTATAATTGGACAATGACCTCTTTTTGATAACTATTTGGAGAAGAACATAGAACATTATTCTCTAAAAATAAATTCAATCTGGTTATATTATTAAACAATCAGTAAAATGCTATTTCGTCAAGTGATAACAAAAATATATATATCTTATATTTATGATGAATTGAACAGATTTTAATCTAGAAAATTATTAAACGAAATGTATAAATTGTTAATAATACAAATAATTGCGCTATTTTATATATTGACTGCAAACCATAAATTGCAATCGATACATAATTGTAGTTGCATACAAATAATACACATACATATAATTCAGGAAAACCTATTATGTAGAGCAATGACACACACCATTTTGTGTTTTAAATTATCTTTGGCCGGATTTTTCACCACTGTAGATATACATATGATGTCATCAATGGAATCGCAATTCAGACTTCAGGTCAGATTAATTGAAGATACTATCCAATTTTAATTTTATTTACACATTTCAATTCTTCTTATATCGATATCAACGATGTTGAATAAATGTAGATTGAATGCATCTACATATAAAGGGATAGTATTTTTTTACGCTTTGAACAAATTACAATTAATAACGATAAATAATCATCAACTCTATAGATTATAGACATACTAATAGGTAAATAATATATTTAGCAAGAGAGAAGATTAAATTATATATTCATGGTTACAAATATTATTTACAAGCTTATACAAATTGATACAGTTGAAATGTTCTATCTATTATTATAATATATATTGCCAATTGTGACTTGTCTTAAATCAGACCTAGATCTAGACGATTCTACAATAACATTTCCTTACTTTTGCAATCATCCGAAACGGCAACAATATATAGGCATTCCACTTACAATTTGCTCCAAATATATTTAACTTCAATACCAAATATAGTACCTCTCTTACCACATCCCATTTCTATCTCATGAAATGGTATATTTTATTAAAAGCAATTGTTTTTTTGAAAATATAAGCCTATTATACATTAACTAATATACCGTACATTATTGTACACTATTGTACATTAGTAAATATTGATATAAAAAATAAACATTAGACTAAGATTATGAGGTGTTCATTGCTAGTAATACAATTCATAATTTTAGAATAAAAGATTAATATCGAAACCGAATATAACACGTTACAAAATAATCTACAAAATGTAACTATGGTGTAATTTTTTTGGCAAAATACTTCGTTGAATAAAACTAAAATTTATTAAATTAAGATATTAAATTATAAGTCATTTTTTATTTAAATTTTGAAATTAGAATAAGAAAATGGTTTTTAAATATAATCATAATATATACATATAAAGGCGCTAAGTTTCATTTACTTTATGTAAATAAAACTTTATTTACTGGTTTATTTTCCAGTAATATTTGAAACAGAACTTTATATATAAAATACCTACATAGTCAAAGTTAGGTCCATATTAGATTTACGTATTTTTGCACTTAAGAAATGTATAAAGTCTAATAATAACAAACAATCGACAGTAAAGAACTTTTCCAAAATGTAAAATAGAATTTTTTGAATATTTTAAATATTTTCATCAAGAGACGTACATTTTTCCGGAATAATATGTGGGATTGTGCATGGCTTCAATTTTAGTTCAGTGAAGATTAAAATAATAATTATAATTGTTACTATTTCTTGTTATAAGTAGTATAATGTCGATAAAATAACTTCTGTGTAAATTTTGATAATATATAGATCTTTTAATTTCTGAGTACAATTACAATATGTAACTATGTGGTTGCATTTGATTATTGCACCGAAAGAATATACATAATATATAAAATATGTATTACTATAGTCCCTGTCATATGCGAGATTCTTATATATCCACTAAAAAATAATCCACGGATAGCGCAGGGAATCGCATAACACAGGCCGGGAGTTAACGAAATGCACGCATTTATGCATATAATAATGCCAATAGGTGCACTGTGCGTTAATATTACCACCCATGTTAAATGTAAAAATGCTTTGAATTTTCATGATTCTTATGTTATAAATAAATTTTGATTTACATAGCATATTGTAGCATATAATGTTAAAATTACAAATTTATAGTTGATATAGTACGTATATACATAATATTATGAAGTATATTTACATAGAAAAGCAGTAAGACATGAAAAATATGATCTAAAATGCATTCATATCGAGAAACTTAGTTGTTCTAGCATTAAAAAAGCCAATAATGGTAGATTGTTTTGCATTTGCCAATTAAAAAAGTGTTATGTTATTACATGTATTTGTAAAAGTATCGACCAAGTTCACTTTACCATGACTGGCAGAATATTTGATAAGTTCAGACACATATATGTTATTGCAGGGCGCTGTTGATTATGACTGTATACGATATATGACATTTATAAATGGATATGACATCTTTATCCCAGAAAAAAACTATAATATTCAAATAGTGTCTATAAACCCACAGAAAGTGTTTACTACGCATACCATAGGGAAAATATTTAAAAATATCATAAATCACCATTCGGATATCGCGTAAGGTTGGGAATCGCATGTTACAGGGAACTTTATTATAGAATAGATAGGAAATTTAAATCGGTGCAAAATAGTTTCCCCCATAATACAGGTAATCGCATAACGCAGGTACGCATATCACAGGGACTACTGTACAATGAAAACGAAAATCGGAGCCTCTTTCGAGATCAAACTGATAGTTCATGGATAGGTATAGATTTCCCTGGTTTACATTTATCAGATATACAGGATCATTATATAATATGTTTTAAACAAATAAAAATAGTTGTTAACTATTTAAAATTCTTGTTTAAAATGTAAATAGATTGAAAGTTACTATAATAAAATCACAAACTATCCATTTCGTAATAATAATTTAGTAATAATTCAAATAAAAAAATTGAACAGTGAACATATTATACGTACATTATTAGATATAAAGTATTGTATAATTCCATTCATGCGTCTACCGTATTTAGTGTTTTACTCTACACAATGATCAATCAATTTCATGCACCGTCATCACTCGACCAATCAATTTCGAGCATATGCGTCACCAAATCAATCAATTTCATGCAACGGTGTCACTCGAGCAATCAATTTCATGCACATGCGTCACTCGAGCTTTTAATTTCGTGCACATGCGTCACTCGAGCAATCTATTTCGTGTACATGCGTCACTCGAGCAATCAATTTCGTGCACATGCGTCACTTGAGCTTTCAATTTTGTGTACTTACGTCACTCGCATGATCAATTTTGCGCGCATGTAGATCCACATGTAGATCATAATAAGTCATTACGAATCATCAATTTATTGATTTACAATCAGTTTAAGCAATGGTTTTAGAATTCATATTCGTTACTATGTGAGTAATTTTAAGAGTAGGTATGTAATACTCATTGAAAATGTTTAGGTTTGAATGTCCAATTTCAAATTTTAATGGGAAAACTTACATATATATATATACATATGTATATACATATATTGATATTTCCTTTTTGTAATAATAGACAATTGATGCAGATACACAGACTATTTTAACTATAGGTATGTAAATTGTAAATTACAATTTATAAATTTAAAATGGAATTCAACTGTATTCAATTGTAATGCATGATAGGCACGTAATTAATAATATACGTACCAAGGACAACGCAATTATTTTATTACAATGAATTTATAATATACTTATAGATTATGCTTTCTATTATTGCGTTGTCCGCCATACGTACTCATAAGCATTATTTAATATATATATATTTTTAGTTCATACAGGAAATTTAATGTAGATTTAAATTATATCAAATGATGAAGATGTTTATTATTATTATTTGACATTTATAATTATTAAATGACCACTTTCTCTAATATTTCTTGCTCTAAAGTCTACAAGGTCCATAAGAGGTAAATAGAGGTGCGTTTCTGGAACAGTATGTATTATTGCGCACCGGTTTCGCTTACGCCAACTGCGTGGGCGTATAGATGCGCGGTTTCGGTCATGGTTTTGGTGTTAAAAATGTTAGTTTCGTTATCGGTTTCAGTTTAGAAAAAAATAAGATTCGGTTTAGTTTCAGTTTTGAGATTATATAAAAAAAATCAGTTTCGCTTTCAATTTAAAAAATGTTAGTTTTAGTTTCAGAAAAAATTTAGTTTTCATTGCGATTTAAAAAAAAAATAGTTTTGGTTTCGATTTCGATTTCGATTTCTCAAACATTATAAAAGGAGCACACGCATCTGTTATAGCTCATTCTACTCTTGCTCACGCTACTAGACGGTCGTCTCCTCGCTCCTCTCTCTGCTATCTAGATGTCACAATTTATTATCGAGCCACATCATACACCGGCCATGCCCTCTATTAAAGTGGGGCCCTACCGCTGCGCTAAGATGGGGAATGGACTATTCATATGGTCAACCTTACTAAGCTGGACAATGACGCTACCATACTCTTCAAGTCTCCAGTCTTTACAAGTTTCAAAGGCCCTCTTACCAGTGGAGAGGTTATCGGGTTCACCTTTTTGAAGGACAAAACAGCACACGACGAACCATGCGATCATCTACGGACCAACGTGGGCTAGATGTTGAGCTTTCTAGCTCAACAAAAGCTACATGGTTGCTTCTCTTCTCTTGAGACAACTACTCTACCCAAGGCTTTATGAGACCTCTACCTGGCTACACCTACGTTGCGACCTTGCTCTCTCCTGCCTCAGACATATACTGGGCTAAGATGTCGAGTAATATCTGCGGATTTGACTGGACAGGCAATCGGGCGATTAAAAATACGGAGATGTCTGGACCGGGCCGGTATCAATTTATAATGCGCAACAACGGTATCTACATAAATAGGTCAATACAGCGATGGAGAACACGTGACCAGTCTCAATCTGCGCATCGTACAGATACGCTACGATCCGATGAAATCACCAAAGCCATATGATGTCTGTCTCATGGTGGACACTCCTCCATTGGTGGATGCAGCAGCAGCAGTTTCAATGGGGACTCCTACTGCTGAGAAGAAGATGAAGGTCCCTGCAACGCCGAAGAAACCTGCTCTAACTCGTACAAATACGTTTCTGTAGGCTTTAACAATGGACCAGGGAGTGACACGCGACTGCTACATAAGTATATACAACCATATGTTAATCCTGTATTCCCAAACACTAACTATTATCCTCTTCCTCCTTCTCCATATTTTACTAAGTATTTAAAGATTTATCAAGTACATACTACATAAATGCTTAGAAAATATTTATTTGGATATTAATTGCTTAATGTTAAACACTTCTTCTCATTGTTGTACTATTATTTAAATGTTTTGTCCATCAATTATACCTTTTATATCTCTCTATATTTATCTTGACTTCTTATTTAGCCTTATTCACCCGGGTTAAGAAAGAAAAAAATAGCGAGTTTATCCATAGAAATAAGTATATTTCAGTTATAACAAGTACAAGTAAGACATCGCACTACTACAG
>JAYRBW010018285.1:0-12831 GCA_036023295.1 Invenusta paracnida | reverse complement strand
ATAACTATTGTCCGAGTAACTTAATTAAAATATAATGTACATTAATATGTTTAATGTAAGTGTTTATGTGTTTAACACAATACATTCAATTTTGCTAAATAATTACCTATTTAAATATATATAGTTTTGGCAAGATATGACAGGGTAGGGGCAGTCATAAATATTACACAGTGGATTTTCTATGTTTATATCTAACTTATGCTTATGACAGATTCGAGTAACACAATTTACGAGAATGTCACATCTTTTGTTTATCATATCTCAGGAAGATAATACAGTGTCGAGAAACATAACTGTTTTATCTCACCCGAACTTATGCTTATGATAGTTTCGAGTAACGACCCCCTGGGTATGCGTACCTACCATAGTCGCGACTATCTATATCTATAATAATTAGCCGTAGGTTGTTCGTATTGTAAATAAATTTACCTAAATCGAATCGATATTTAATACTTACGTAATCGTTTGGAAACCGAAACTGTGCATTGCTTCCTTTAGTATTTTCTATATACTAGGACGTATGAATTAAATATTCAAAGCTATTTTATGTCTAGCTCTTAAACTAACAAAAATACCAACGAATTCGAATTAGATACATTCATTATTATTCCATATATCGTGGATCACAAGAAACGTTAAAATGTCAACATATAAATAAATGTAATAAGATAGTTTACACGAATTTTCTGTTTTTATTAATGATCTAGATTTTTAGTATCTACGAATGGTCTAGACCAACCTTAACTGCTACGATCATAACAAACAGTGTTACTGGCTGTTCGTAGCTACGATTGCTTTCGAGTAACGCTAAATTTCAAAAATCACTTACGTACGATCTTTTCTACGAGCTTTCTTACGAAGTAGTCAGTTAAAATGGTTTCGGGTAAAGATATACGATAATGGTTGCAACTTATTAGGAAATTTGATCATACGAACGTTTCGAGTAAAGACCCCCATTTCTCGTCTGATCACTGAAGTTAAGCAGCGTCGGTCCCGCGGTTCGTCCTCATAAGTGTCCTCATCTGTACGAAAATAATTCTTTCCGCAACATATCTGATAATACTCGTTTATTGGGCATTTGTTAGAACTTAACTAAATGTATTACAAAAAGTGTTTTTAATTAAATGTAAAATATGTTTTGTATTCAACGTAATTCTTTACATGTTTATTTAAATGTTTTCTCAAAGTTTACGCAAATGGATATATTTCTGATGGTAAACAGTATAAGGTATATATCTGATAATGATAAAGAGTGTTAATATAACTTTATTTGTGATTGATTTGGATAAACTCTATGTTAACCTTACGAAATAAAACATAAATAAATTAGGAGTTATAAAGATATCGATATTTCTGACAGTAGTATGGGCATATCAGCATTTTAGATTTTTTTATTAAACGATTATAGATATTTAATTTATTTTTTACAACAATTTTTAATTGGTATTACAAAATATATCATTTAATAAAAATATGCCACCGCACCGAAAAAACTTATTGACATTTTTCTCTGAGAGTAATTGTAGCTTTTTAAATTCACAAAATTAAACAAAAAGTAACACTTCACTTTAAATTCTAATTAAGCGAAAAAATATTAAAGCTTGCTTCACAATTGGCCATTAAAGACGATATTCTTAAGTAAATAAGCTTTTTGCAACGCCACCGAATTAGTGGCATTTAAAAGGTAATCTGGAAAGTAAAAAAAAAATTCATATATTAATATAGAAACACAAACGACAGAATAGTACAATAATATCCATAATTCAGTAATATAATCGCCCTACCCAACTACGATGGATCATTTGTAAACGCCTCAGTTGATATTTGTCGTCGTTGCCGAGGTTTACATCTTTTGATTTAAATTATAATTAGGAAAACAGCAAATATACATAGCTGGGTGTCCGAAGACCTGGTTAAAGTCGCAAATAAAGACGGTATTAGTCTATTATAAAGCTATTACTAATAGTTCCTAAAAGAATTGGTGCATCCATGCGATGGACTGGTCGTTTCGTAAATATTTCCTTCTAGAAGTTCACTCGGCACATGAAGTAAAATATGTGAGTTCGAATGAGGTCTTTTAATATTTAGTAACTTTTGAATTCTGTGAAATACTTCGTAATTCTGGCATTGTTGATTCCGTCTTAAACCAGTATTGAAATATGTTGGAAATTCTTTTCTTGGATTTCCAATAATGCTTAAAAATGATGTTTTTCAGGCTTGTATTTTATGATACTCTGAATTTTAACTGTAAACTATGTAACACTAAACAACGGAATTGCAGTAAATTTAAGATGTATGTTTTGTAATTTTACTTATGTTTTGAATCTTTATATAGTAAACATAATAGAAAACTTCGTAACAATTTGAGATTCAGCAATATTTCACAAAAAAACGAAGAGATGTATGTAAGTCTCGTAACATAACGATTACAAATAAAAACATTTACTATAAAAATGTATAGGTAGATATTCATTATATGTATATTATAGATATATATTATATATATTCATTAAGATTATATATTAAATGGTTAAAGCTACATTAAATTACAGTTTTAAACAGTTAATTTGCACTGGAACATCTATATACTCTGTATTAAGAGCCTCTCACGAGTTGTTCGAGTGTAGGCTAGCGGCTGACTCTGATTTCCACTCTTGTTTGTTCTAGAATCTAATGAGAACAAAATCCTAAAAGAATTAAATACAAAATAATTTGCTTTTCATTACTATAAAAGAAATTTAATTTTGTAATTTGATGTCTACAACTGTATAAAAATAAACTAAGCGGCAACAAAAATGTTTTCAACAAAAGAGAACATTAACTTTTGAAGATGTCATTTCATATTAATTACATATTTGAAAGATTTAAAGATGTCATAAGAATATGAGTGTTTAAAGATTTAATTTAATTAAAAATTTATTGAAAAATATAAAGATTGTTTTCATTTCATATTTAATAAATCAAAATTGGAGGAATATCGCACAAAAATACAATCAGAAAATCCGTGTGATTTGAAACATATTTATTAGCTATCGCGCAAGAAGAAGCAATATTGAATTGGTGCAAAACTAAACGATTTAAAGAAGAGAGTTTAGTTTTGTACCATCGAAATGAGACTTCGAACCACCTTCGTGTAAATTTCAATTGTTTTATTCACAATATCTCATTAAATTATGTGGAAATAAAAGCATTATTACTATCAGATATATTGTGTTAGCAGATAGATTGGTAGTTTTAGATAGACATCCATTAGATACAGTTAATACGAGAAGTTATATAAAAGACTAAGCGTTATTAAAGGTAACCAAAATAATGATCGAAATTCTCGGCAGCAAATGATTTTGTTTAAGTGATTCATATGTTTTAAATTATAAAATATAATTTTCGCTTTATTTACTAAAGGCTTCTTTAATTTGCCCCAGTCACGTGAACTAGATAAAAATCGTAAAATTTCGATAGTCCGGTGGGTGGCCTGTATAAATCCCAGTGTCACATTTTCATTTCAGTCGTACAACTTGTGGGGCCCCTTCCTCGTGGTAGCACCTACGTCAACCCTGCACAACTGGTCCCAGGAGTTTGCTCGTTTTTACCTGCTATTAAAGTAGTGCCATACTGGGGTAATCCGACAGAAAGACGAGTCTTGCGTCGTTATTGGTCAACCAGTGCAACTAACCAAAGTCGGCCTATCACCTCGGACCACCAGTTGACGTCGTCTGGTGGCCGGACTCAACAGCAGGAGTCCTTCTCCGGCTCAATTCTCGGCTCTGCTGGGTCGATTTTTCACATCTTAGTAACGAGTTATCAAGTGATGCAACTAGATTGCAAATTTCTTTCCAAGCTCAACTGGCAATACATGGTGTTGGATGAAGCTCAAGCTATCAAAAGTACTACCAGGTAATTTAGTTTTACTATTTTATGTTGAATATCATTTTAATAATAGTGCCATTTATACAACTGAATTGTTTTATAATAAAACTTTATACATTTCGGTATTTTTTATTAGTATATCGTGTACCAGTTTGCAGAAAAAAATAAAAGAATTTGGCATTTTATTTACTTTCAGCCAGCGATGGAATACACTTCTTGGATTTAACTGTCGAAATCGTCTTTTGTTAACTGGAACTCCAATACAAAACACAATGCAAGAGGTTAGCACATTGTCTAAATTAATAAAAATATAACTTAAATTACAGTTTATTATTTACTTTCTATTTTCTCTCTCGTGTGTGACATGATTGTAGTTGTGGGCACTACTGCACTTTATCATGCCCACGCTGTTCGACTCGCACGAGGAATTCAACGAGTGGTTCAGCAAAGATATTGAGTCCCAGGTGGCTGGCGGTGGCGGCATGGGTCAGTTTACAACGGCAGGTGGTGACGGATTGGCGAGTCGACTAACGGACCAACAGCTTTCGCGTCTTCACATGATACTCAAGCCCTTCATGTTGCGACGGGTCAAGATGGATGTGAAGAATGAACTCTCAGAAAAGGTTAGTTGACCGGTGCGAACTTATTTTGTTAACAGTAAAACTATCTGAACAACAAAAAAAGTTAATATAATTCACTAATGTTTACAGATCAGTAGGTTATTATTATTATTAATGGTATGTGTTACACCACAGATACACAATTGAAACAACACTGCTTCAATTTAATTATTTTCGTTTTCTGAATAAGATGATTTGTTTACTAAGAAGACAGTATTTGCGCGTAAAAATTACATGATTTCCAAATAAGAAAGGAACTATAATAATAATAGTTCTACAACTTTTTACATTTTACAGATAAAGAAATATATGTATATTCTCATTAGCATTAATTGAAATATTAATAGCTATAAATTATTAGCTTTAGTTAACAATCTATCAATTCAAAAGAAATGTGTCACTATAATTATTTATATTATCTCTTTATTAAGCAGTATTGTTAAATGCATATGTATATTATTAAGTCATTGGAAAGTACTATGTCGTTATTGTCATCGGAATAGATGTATTCTATTTTTTTCAATTATGTATACGTCAATTTTTCTATTTTATAAATTTCAATGTGGTGTATAGATCATTATCTTACTACAATATTATTATATTCTTACAGAAATATTTGATGTAATTTAAATAAAGGATAGCTATCTTGTTAAAAAATTAATGTATTACGATTTATTATAAATATGAATATTGTTTTGATTTTAAACCTCGCTACTTATAGGTAGTATATAAATTATTTAAATACTTTATGTAATTATTAATAATAATCTAAATTACTCATAAATTTAAAATAAAATAAAAATACCCCGAATTAATGTTTTATTATGAGAAACTTTTTCTACATGATTGTCAGTTGAAATTTTTTTAGCTCGATGGAATTTTACTTAATTTTTTGATTAGAATATACTTTTGTGCATTTGAATTAATTTATTGAATTACAAATCCATTTTCCAGATCGAGATACTCGTGTATTGCGAGGTAAGCTCTCGACTGCGCTCTCTTTACGACCAACTCAAACGGAAGATATCTCTCGATGACCTGAAAGATGTTGCCATGCGTGCGGGCAGAGGTCAAGAAGTTGGCAGTTCTCGGACACGATCACTCCTCAATATTGTCATGCAACTGCGTAAGGTCTGCAATCATCCCGATTTGATTCAGCGTCGTGGAGTTCGACACTCCTGCACATCCTTCACTCTGCCGGATGAGACGCTTCCTAGACTGCTTTACAGAGAAGGTAGGCCAGGACCGCATTTTATCTAACATTTTCTATAACTTGGCAGATATTCCACTTACTTTGAACGACACTTGATATTGAAATTCCATAACATTCACTGTGTCTGTGTTAATATATCACCTTTTTTCTTATTCAGAAATATGCTATGGCAGACAGTAAATAGTATTACGTGTAGTTGTTTATTTCATTACCTAATTTTGCAGAATTATTTCCTTTTTATAGGGTTTCTAGGCAACGGAACAAGTCTACTTTACAAATCTCCCAACCTCAACAAGTTCAATATATTCCGCAGTGACCATGTCCACCATTCCATATTTCACCAATCAGACAAAGGTAATTAACGTCATTTTATTGAGTTAAGTACCATTTTGTTTTTACCAAAGTAATGAATAGTTTAAAGCAGTATTTTCATTATTTAAAAAAATATTTTTTTTCGGCAATGATAAAAGGGTAATCCTGAATACTGTTGTTAGTAGATTGGTTTTTTCATTAATTATAAGAAAATACGTGCTTTTTTAAATGAAAATTATTTGAAATCATCAAGTATGGCCAACTAATTCGTGTTCCTTAATTTTTGTAAATAACCAAATTATAAGATCTAAACTAAATACAATCAATGTTAATGACAGAAACATCAATGCTGGAAAGAAATTTCTAATTAATTTAATTTGATTCATATGATTTTGAAATAGACTTAATTTTAAGTATCAATGAAGTCATCACAGTATAAAATTAGAGTGGAGGCTCGTTATTATTAAAGAGACCTCAAAACAGTAAGAACTGAAATGAATTATTACGAAATCTATTCAAAACTACGGTTAAAAAACGTGAACCTAAGTTTTTATTAACCAATTTCCGAGGTTTTTTTATGTAATTTGAAATTTATCCGTGCATATTACGATTATAATAGAATGAAATATAATATATTCATTCAGTTAAGAATGCGAATGTGGACAAACTGAACATATCGCTCTTTCTAATGTTGTATTACGAGTAAAAACAGAACGCCTTAGATATAAAACCATGTCTCCTGCCTCGTATTAAAAAGCCACATGGTCAGATTGAAAGTCAGCAATACTTTTAAGAAAATCTCGACTCATTTTCATCTGGCTAAAAAATGTCATTCATAGTTTTTTCGCCCGGAATTAAACGAAATCCGTTGCTTCGATCTACTGGCTGTATAAATCATCATATTATTGTTATTCTCGTCTTTGTACCAGTATAGTTACGCATGGTATAATTTGGTAGTGCTATGCGTTTGTGTGTTATACCTTTACAGCTAAAGTCATCTCCACATTCTCCTACTCCCGCTACATCGACCTCTCCTGCTCCGAGTTGGAACTCTTCTCTGCAACTGGTCTCTCAGTCTCTCTCCTCAACTGGCACTCCTCACGGCATCATCTCCACTACCTCAACTCCCTTTGGCATCAGGCTTCTTCCTGCTCTACCTCCACTTTACTCATCATATCACCAGTCGTCTCATCGCCCGACCTTCTCCCGCATCACTACTTACCACCTCCGCTTCCCGCGTGGACCTATGCTCTTCCCCTCCACGTTGTGTCTCGAACACCGGGTCTCCACCTCTCAGATCCGAACTGGCCTCGGGCCTTGGCAGTGGCCCAGAGTCGCCCTGGAAACCGCTGGTGCGTGAGTGTTCAGCCTCGACCTACGATCGAGTTGGTAGGATTAACAACCTGGATTGCTGACTCGTGTAAACTGCGTGCACTGGACGACATGTTGGTGCGTTTGAAGCGAGATGGTCATCGAGTACTCATTTACTCCCAGATGACACGAATGATAGACATTCTTGAGGTAAAAGGATGCTTTAGATCAATTTATCATAATATTAGAAGCAGCATGAAACATTAGATATTTATTTAAAAAAATAACCATATAAGTGTAAAAAGTATGTTTCTTTGTAACCACTGACTTTGCTTCCATTCTTTTGGACGGAATCTCAGGACCTGATGACTCTCCGCCAACACCAGTACATTCGCCTTGATGGCTCTTCCAAGCTATCGGATCGGCGCGATATGGTGGCCAACTTCCAATGTCGATCGGACATCTTTATCTTTTTACTGTCGACACGGGCTGGCGGACTGGGCATTAATCTCACTGCCGCTGACACTGTCATCTTCTTCGACTCCGACTGGAATCCCACTGTTGATCAACAGGCCATGGACAGAGCGCATAGACTTGGCCAGACAAAACAAGTTTGTTCTCCTTCACTTCAACTTTTCTATAACTCGAATACATTTCTGAACTACGGAATAAGACCCGTGATTCCATCGTAAGCTAGTCTGTGTTTGTGAAGAGAAATATGAAGAAAGCTATATGATTAATCAGTTAGTTTGATTTAATTATTGATGATAACAAAACAATTGTTTACTGTAATTGTTTTATAATTAATTGTTTCAAATTTCTTATTCGGCTGTATAGAGACGCTTAATCCCTCTAATATTTGCATGCTTCTTTTTCGTTTTTATTTTTGTCTCTGGTCACTTATATTACTTATTATCGATTTTTTATTGATATTTTCTACTGTTTCACAGGTGACTGTCTATCGACTCATCTGCCGCCAATCTGTTGAGGAGAAGATCCTCAAACGAGCCGAGGAGAAGCGAGAGATGCAGCGTATGGTTATTCGTGGTGGCGACGGTGAGGAGGGTGATGACAACAAAAAATCAACTTCCATGGCAACGAGCGGAGGTGGAGATGCGAGCACTCTTCGACCTCGGGAGATGGTATCCCTGCTGTTAGACGATGAGGAGATGATATCACGCCGGTCTGCAGCGGTGCAGGGACAGCATAAACAAGCTAGAGATTCTTCCTCGGTTCTTGGAGTGGGACATGCAAAAGACCTGATAGTTGACTTAGAGGGAGATGAGACTGCGGAAGGAGAGGAGGGCGGAGGCGTGGAGGTCAAATCGGCCACTTCTCTTTTGGATTGGAAGCGAAGAGCCGCCTGGGCTGCCAGGGTGAGTTGAATTAGTTTGTTAAGGGAAAGTAAAGCGTTTAATGTATTGAACTTGCTTAATTCCTGTCGCTTGATATGTTAAAAGGAATTTTCAGTATTAGGTAGTTAACTTACTGAGCGAAACTTAATAGAAAAAATTCAACGATATATACCAGAATATTTTATTTTGATTACCAATTTGTTTAAACAAAATATGTGTTGTAATGATTTGAAAATTCAATATCCCAGATTTGCTATGTAGAAGTATTAAATTTATAAGTACGCAATATTATGTTTAAATTCCCTATTTCTTTTTATATTTATGTCTAGTCGCGAGGCGGTGGAAGGCCAAAGAAGTTCCGACCTCTACATTCAGTTGGTGTTGGAATATTACTCCCCTCAACCGCACCCGTATCCAGAACTCCCTCCACTTCTACTCTCTCTGGGGGAGCAGCACAAGAGGACAGTAGTTGTCCGCCCTCTCCCTTGCCTACCCCGTCCTGTCCATCTAACAGTAGTACCACCTCACCAAGACCAAGATGGGGGGGGGGGGTGCTGGACACCACAAACCACGAGGTCGATCTAGGGGGGGCTGCAAACTCTGCCTCCTCTACTCCCAGGCCTAGCTGACATCGCTAATTCCCAGTAATCAAATGTAGACTAATGTTCAATCAAATAAGGCGTTACTGAAATTGAAAATGTTATTTTAGAAATTAAGTATGACTTGTATTTAGATTTATGCAATTAACTGTTGTGTAGTGCATTTAATTGTGGTATATTTTATAATTTATCATTACTAAATGTATGTAATTATTAAGCGTTAGGCATATTGTTAATTGATATTTTGTTCGATAATAAATAATAACTTCTATTTATTATTGAGTATCATTTTCGACGTAAATGGTTGTCTTTAACTGCTTCAACATTGACTTTGAATAACATATCACCCCCGTTTATTGTATTAAATAATCCTATTTGATTTGTTTAAATCCATATTTGATTGAAGTAGCACTATGTTTGATTGAATAAACGTCTACATGTGAAGGGAAGCCCATGGAATTGCTGTCAAATTTATGAAAAGCCTGCATTTTAACTTCCATCTGACCTACTACTACTACTACTACTACTACAAAAAATGATTTACTATTTGTTGTGTGACAAGTTTTGTTGATTATTAGTCTATTGTATCGAAGTGTTATTGGCATTATTTGATCACAAAACATCAAATTTAGACCCTTTTATTATTGGTAAATAGTACGTACCTACTTGAATTCTAGGTTTATAAGTCCAAGACATTTATCATTCCCTTTACGCATAATCTAAAGGACATTAAGGTTCTTTAAAAAGAGTCTATATAATTAAAAAATACTAACTAACGCCTTACAGCTTAAAAGATTTGAAATACTTTAAAATAAAATTTTTATTGATTTTGATAAAAATGAGAACAAGAAAAGGCAAAAATAATGATAAAAATACTGGATAATTCAAAGAGTAAAATGCAAACCAACTGAATCCGGTTAACAAACAGTTTGTTGATAGAATTAAATTAAAAGTGAGCAAGTATTCTTAAATTTTTTTTCAAATGTAGAATTCGATGAAGCAAATATGAAATATGGATTTCGAGGAATCCATGAAAAGAATCTTTTAAAACGGTTGATCGTCTCAATTTAACATAAAATCTGTCAAGTCCAAAAAATCAATATAATCAACCAATTCCCTTCGTGGGTCGGTGAGTGATTTTGAATTGGAAAACTGGTAAATGTGCAAGAGCTATACTGGAAGGCACTGCTACAACACATAGGCATAAACAAAAGTCACATAATTAACAGAATAACAAAACTAAACCTCAATCAATATAATAGGATATTGTTTACAAAATAATAAGAACCTTAAAATATTGACACTTATGAAAGGAGAGTTTTTACAAACAGTGTGCTAGTCCAGGAATGGGACAATGGGACAGGGGAACATTGATGGTAGCAAATATAGAAGTAGCACCTGGTTTTCATTTATAAATATCAAGATTAAACATATAACGCGAAATAGTATGTAGGTACCAGTATCCAACCACATGCAATACTACGGCCAATTAAAATCGTTAGTTTATCTACCAAACATTCAAAATTCGGTTACTTCTGCTGATCCACTAAGTGAATTGTTCCTGTTGTTTTTTATACCAAGACTTAAATTAAAAGCGCTTGGGAGAATTAGGGAATAAAAGAAAAGATTTGGTTTAAATTGATAAGTAATACCAATGTATACTACAAACGACTGCCAGGTATTTACAACGTTGATGTTTCAAACCGGTTGCTAAGTGATACGAAAATAAACAAACATAATTGACCGCGCATTTCAAGGAGGATGAATCACAAATATAACCTTCACAAATATAAAGGTTCAATAGTTTTTACACTGAAAACACAGACCCCTTCCTTCTTGAGCATTTGTTTACCAAATCCGAAGTGACACAAGCGCGTGTTCTGTCTAGTTGATGTCCAATTAAAGTCAATGATTTCATGGAACATAATTATAATCAAAATGAAAGTCATCTTTAGTCCTCTTTCAATGGATGATTCTTCTCTAACAATTCGCCAGGTTTCCTGGCGGCGCCGCGCTATGTTGGATCCTTGGATCCCTCGCGTTAAAGGCAAACGGAGTAGTCCAGTTTCATGTTGTAGCAAGTATACGGCTGACAACAGTCCAGTTTCTCACAACACGTCTCGTAGCGCTTTCGACATCCTGAAACAGACGGATTCTAATGAAATGAAATGAAATTGAAAAACAATTTAAATGTAGAGAGTTATAAATGTTGTATACGTGTATATTTTAGTAGTATGGCGAAATCTGGGCAATGCACTTTTTTTGGACCACCAATTAGACTACAAATTAAGCTTAGAGAGTCACTTTCATTACTACTTAAGAACCGTGTTGGGGTTGATAATCAAACTAAACAACTGGACTTGTAATTAACTTGATATTGTAGTTATGCAGTTCATTCAAATTAGACAATTAATAGAACAAAAACACAAACACATATATATGATAACAGAATAAATATATATGGATATCATACTACTAATTTATATTACTAGCAGTACATGGAAAGCTGCCAAAGTTTATACATTATTTGTTAAATATTTGACATGTTTTAAACGGGATTGTGAATAGGGCATTCTAATGCTAGGGCCGTTTGCGGGGTAGTTTACGTTGTTTCTAGGGCGATTTCCGGGGTTGCTTATGTTGTTTACAGAGTGATTTAGGTGGTGGTATACGGGGCGATTAACGAGACGATTAACAGGGTGCATTTACGGAGGGTGATTTACGTGATGGTATACGGGGCGATTAACGGGACGATTTACAGAGTGGTATGTAGGGCGATTTACGGAGTGGTTTGTAGGACGATTTACAGAGTGGTATGTAGGACGATTTACAGAGCGGTATGTAGGACGATTTACAGAGCGGTATGTAGGGCGATTTACAGAGTGGTATGTAGTGCGATTTATGGAGTGGTATGTGGGGCGATTTACGTTTCAGAAAGAATAGCAATATTTGTTTTCACAGCACACTAAATAATGTTGACAAATGTTGTTAAAACAAATGCCCTGTATGATTAAATTTTTAGACGAGCAACATTTCATCCTCATACATTGGAGCATCTTATATAGCTGTAAAATTTATGCAGCTATAAAATAAATGCCATTATTTATGGCTCGTAAATAAAAACTTGTGAAATAAAGAGAAAATGAGGCTTCTTACCGAGATAAAGAATTTCAGACCAGGTGTTGCGATCTGTCAAAAAACAATACACAAACTATATTGGCAGTGACACAATAAGAAATAGAAGCATCTATATAAAACACACATATCTACACGCTACTGGCCATACTTACGATGTTCCCAGGCCATACTTACGATGCTACCAGGCCATACTTACGATGCTACCAGGCCATACTTACAATGTTACCAGACTATAATTACGATGCTACCAGGCCATATTTACAATGTTCCCAGGCCATACTTACGATGTTCTCAGGCCATACTTACGATGTTCCCAGGCCATACTTAGGATCTTACCAGGCCATACTTACGATGCTGCCAGGCCATACTTACGATGCTACCAGGCCATACTTACGATGTTCCCAGGCCATACTTAC
>JAYRBW010018274.1:0-12833 GCA_036023295.1 Invenusta paracnida | reverse complement strand
TCCGGGAGTTATTTGGAAAAATTAGTATGTGTTATACGAGGTAATCTATTAATTTTAGGGGGTTATTATACTTAAATACCTCAAGCCTTCGGCTTTCGGGGATTTAAAAACATAACCCCCTAAAATTAATACATTATCTCATACATAAAGATGTAGAATTATGTCATATAATTTGTAGTAATGTATTATTGCAATAGATGTAAGTAAAATATTAGAAAGTCATGAAGGAATGTAGTATGAAATACATTTCTAAAATTATTATATAGAGAGAATTTTCATGGTAAAATAAATTATTATATAGAGAGTATTTTCATGGTAAAATAAATTATTATATAGAGAGTGTTTTCATGGTAAAATAAATTATTACTTTAAAAATAGCTTTTACACTGTTTAGGTATAAATATGAATGTGCAAGAATCATTACATAAATTATAAATTACTTATAGTGTGTTTTCTAATTAGGTATATCATTTCACTGCAAGGGGAAATTTTTTCAAATATATTTTTCATTCAGAAAACAGTACATTATTATAAGTTAGAGTATAAAAACAATGAAAGACTATGCTACACGATAATGTGTACATATGTATCTATATTTGTTTAATTTATGCAATCTGCAATTCAGACTGTTAACAGGACCTGTGTATACGGATTTTACATATAATATGTGTTATTTAATATCTCGTATTTAAGTAGTTAACACGAAATGAAATACTATTTGAGGATAATTTGATATTTTTTAAATATACTGTACAAACATTTTAAAATAGCACGTTTGAAATGACTATGCAGACGCACTTTTATATATTTCTGGGGAAAACATCTTTAAATTTTTTTATTTATAATTATTTATATATATACATATGTTAGTATAAATGTACAATCTCAAGGATTATGAAAGTATTTAATTCCAATTAAAACTTGTTTCTTTACTGTTAAGGTTTCATTTATATATGCCACAAAAAAATAAAAATAGATAAACTAAATTCTAATTAAATTACATTATAGATTCGATTTCATTATGTTATGTTATGTTTAAATTCATAAATTTAACTATTTTTAAATTAGTTTTCCTGTCTTAAATAATAAATTATTTTAATTTATTCTACATTTTGTATATTTAATTGTTTAATTAAATTTATTATTTATTTATTTAATGTATTCAAATATAAATATAGGTATAAATTAATACAACTAAATAAAACTAACTTTAATATGATATACAGTTATGATCAAAAGTTTGGAATATTTTTAGAAAAATTCTATATTTTACATATTAAACTTAACATTTTAAAAGCTATATAATAAAGCCCAAAATTAAAATAGGATAACAGGGTATTCACAAAAACCAACTTAAATATGTTATAACTATATTTTTATAGTAAGTCATTTATTAATATTTTAATTAATAATACTGTTTTCATCCATAATATTTAAAGATTAATATTTTATATTCCTGCATATTAAGTTAGTATTTTATATATTATAAAATTTTAATGTATTTAAAATGTTAATATGTTCACTAATATTTGAAATAATAAATTACAACATAAATATACTATCTAGTAATAACTTTAAGATGGTTTGTACGAATAGCTATAATATTCTATTTTAGTTTTGGCTATAAATTATATGAATTTTAAAATATTTTGTTGCCACTTTGATACCACTTTTATAAAAATGTGACAAATTTTTCATCATAACTGTAAAATATCCTTTACTGTGCCATCTCTAAACAAATATAGGTTTCAATATATTCTGGTCACTTAATTGATACAGGAGACTATTCTTCTCAACTAATGAGGTCATTCAAATAATGGTATACATATATAATCAACATCAATTGTTTCATTAAAGGCAGAGGCAGAATATTCTTAGTCAAGTATTTATTCACAGACAGATGATATCTTAGAAAATATCAAGTTGACAAGAAAAAGCGACATGCCATATCTTGTATACCTGCAACACATTTCTAGTTCAATAAAAATTGTCCCTTGACATACAAATAAAACATTTGATCTTACCACATTCTCCACCACACGTTGTGATAGTCTTTCAAATCAATAATATCTTCCATCATATTTACGTAAATATACCCATTTGTTATCCTTCTCAGTCTTGAAAATGTTTTTTTCTATAAACCTGGGTGTAGCATGTACTTAGGCTTGTTATTTTTTTAATTTTCTTAAAGTAAAATATCGTCATTTCTACGATTCACTTATTTAAAAATATATATTTATTTAGTTATATAATTATCGTTTTAGTGCTTGAAATCCTATATCTACGTCACCGTGTTTAATTTACTGTCGAGGAAAATCTGAAATCTGAAATCTAATAACCAAGTTTTACTTGTCAGCAAATGCGTATGCAAAAAAATGATGAAATGAACAAAAGTTAATCTATCTAAAACGGAAGTAAAATCTTTCAACACCTGCTTCGAGTTACAAAGACTTGAAATGTGGCACTTTAACCGAATATGTTCAAAATGAACGCGCTAGACTTCATAATGCATTATAATATTGTCGATATAGACAAAGGTTATATCTACGCTTAATTTATATTTATCTATTTTCAGCTTGCTTAAATAACTTTTTTTCCTTTCTTTTGAAAACAAAATTGTTCAATCTATAATTTCTAGCTAGCATATGTTGCCGTATCAGTTTCTAACTGTTATATTTATATATTGGACTAAATAATTTACGTAATACATTATATTTGAAGGAAGAGTGTTGTGATATTTTACAGAATGTTACAATTAAAAATGTGTTTGTTTTTATTCACTGGAAAAGATACTCTTACAATATAGGTTTTGTCCTGCCATATATTTCACGTAATATTTGACGTTGCACTATAATATGTATGTGAACATTGGAATATAATTCCGGAGTTATGTATATGACTGACGACTTCCGTGTGTCCTACGTTTCATAATCGTCCTATTTCGATTTAGTGAACAAAAGGAATGTCTGAACAATAGTATAAGCATTAATATAAAGATGGATAAGTGGAAACTAATATAACTTAGTATCGCAATTTCGATACATCCTTATTGTTACAAACAAAGTCAACTACGAATAATACGAAATATAATACTTCCATGTACTATAGAATAGTGGAAAGTAGGTAGGTAGTCGTTTTATTTTCGAAGTATTTCTCCTCCCTTAAAAACGGAAACCACCCAAAAAATCATGTAAATACTGTCTTTCCTGGTAATTTGAATATTATATTACAATGTTATGTTCAAATGAATATCATTGTTTATTTTGTAAATAATATTATGAGAAATGTGTTTTATCAGCATGTATTAACATTATGAAGAGGAATGGCTTAAAAGCCTAGTATTCAGATAAATCAAATGCTTTATAAAATTTATAAATTTTCTAATATATATGAAATAGTGTAACTGTATGAAATTGCCAGACTTGAATTTAAAAAATATATTTGTCAGACCTTTTTGCTCAACATTTAAATTTAAGATGCAATATAATATATTTCTACATGTATTGCATAAATAAAGTTATCGTATAGATAAAACATATTCAACAGTAGGAATTTAAAAATATGTAATTCAAAATAGTGCATAGGCCTTCGCCTTACAGCATGAAAACACATCGTGTTCATATTTATTGTAGATTTTGTCCCCTTAGGCTTTAAGGTTATATGTACAGTTTTAAATTATTCATTTTCTAAAAATATAACGGTTAAAAGGTATTGTGAGTAATTTGAGTTAGCTGTGCTAATCTTTGGTTGAGATAGACACATAACAAGAATTATTGTTATCGATATATATACATACCTACATAGGTCGACCGGGGTGTGTCAACCAAACTACAGATCGGGGTGTTTTGCAAAGTTATTTCGAAGATTAGCTATATACACCCAGCGATCCATTGTTATACCTATTATATCAATAGCTAGAAGCCACATCTATAAAAAATAAATGCTAACAGTTAATCTCGTAATACAGCTATATAGGTTTTTGTGTCCTCTGCAATCTGCAAAGGTCAGCATTTTATATGTGGAACATTATTGCAAATTAATTATCAGCAGATAAATTCAATTCAAAGTTTTCTTTTTTTAAATAAAATATAGGCGTTGTTGGAAGACAATTAGAATTATAATAATGTTGGGGATAAATTGTGAACATTTGGGGTTTTTATACCTATAATGAAATGGAAAACTATAGGTAATGAACGAAATTCGTACATTATTACAAAATGCCAAAACATATTTGGTTTATATAACAAAAGTACATGGACGTCTACATAGATACTAGTTTATCTAGGAGTCTATGCAAAGTATAGAGTTTAGGCGCCGGTTAGGAGCAAGGATTATATACATATATAGAATTAGAATAATTTTCTATAATCTTTGGTTAGGGGAGATAGAAAAACGAGGACACATGTAAAATAACTCTGAAAAAGTTGCCAGTATCTTTTGTCGATTCTGTGTTTTGTGTTTTTATATTATACAATACGTATTTACTTACTTACTTGCTTACTTACACGTCAAGTAAACAACAAATATGACGATTTTCAGCATTGCCTTGAAAATATAGTATTCTAAAAAACTTTCGTTAAATTAAAAGACAAAGTAAAATTGACTATCTCGGGTTAAACTCTTTCTGCCTACATAAAAATACATTTTTAATCTGGACATAATCATTTTACAATTTTGTAAAATAAAAATAATAACTTCATACTTATTATACATATCTATTAATACTCTGTGGACCAATATTGCTCTGTAATTAAACCATGTTTAGCATACATAATAGGCATTTTCAATTTTTTACGACGGTTAATTATACGATTTCATTAAAACATGTATTACTATATTATCTAGTAAAAAGAGAAGTAAGTAATTTACCATATTATTGACTGATTTATACACTGATAATTAATTAATCGATAAATTGCTATATTGCGCCGACGGGAAAACCTCTAACCGGACATGCAGGTTCTAACACCCAATATGAAGATACCCAGAACAGATTGCTCTGACGGGAAAACATCTAAACCGGACATGCGGGTTCTAATTGCACCCAAGATGAAGATACCAGAACAGATTGCTCTGACGGGAAAAGATCCAAACAGCCTACCCTGTAACTAATGGGATACGGCATTTGAAAAAGAAGTAAAAATGAAGCATATACATAATTTTTACAGCAGAAAAACTTGTAAATTATCAGAACATTTATTTTTATTTAATTACATTTATTTATAATTAAATAATCGTGAAGAAAATTAGTAAATACAGAATATGCCACCCAAGTGAATTAATTATACATGGGTAGGTGAACACGATGAGTTACCCTGCCTGGAATAAAGTAAATGACTACTATAGATGTCAAGGAGACATTGTTTTAATTAGCCAATTCTTCAAAATTTCACGTATTCCTAATTAAATTACCTTTACAAATGAGAATTAACAGCTGAGATATTCCACAGTTAATCATGCTTATAATCCGTATTCCGGTTAACTGGAAACACCAATTATTTAATGATAGCAACATACTAGCAGTTTCAAAAAATTGTTTTTCTTTAAAAAAAGAATCCGTCCTTTAGTGAAATACAATCAAATATGCATTATACTTTTTATTGTTTAATAATAGCTTCTGTTCAAAATAATTTGTCAATGAATATCGTTTTCTACATTTATAATTATATTACATTTTGTTTACCTATGTCTGTAATGCCTCAAAAAAGAATTATTTTAAATATTATACATATGTATATAAAATGTTAACTTCGAAAGTCCTTTTATCACAAAATACATTTATTTGAGTATTCTGTATGGATAATTTTTTTTAGAAAAGTTAACCTATATAATGTTTTGCATAATATTTCACAACATATATTGTTAGAATATTAAGGTAAATTCTTTAAAATAAGACTTATAATTGAACTTTCAAAGTACTAATTAAATTATTTCAATAGTTAAATTTTGTTTTGATGTTTTAAATTATAAATTTTTATTTATAAATAATCAAACATATTTGTTTCTAAATCCTATGTAATATCCTATTCTAATATCCTATGTAAATCCTTAAAGCCTTTCTATGAGTAATTAAGATTTAGTGTATTCATTAAATTAAGACAATAATTTACCTTATAAAAACATTATGGAACATAGGGCAAGTATTTCCTTGTTTTTATTATTTCGGAAAAGCATGAGAAAAAAAAACATTTTTAAGGTGGAATTAATTGAAACAAAAAAAATATTTTAAATAACTGCAATTATTTACGAAGAAAAAACACGTATAACACACAACAGAAATGTTATATAAGTCCATCATGCTTAATTAATATCCGCTGTGACAGCATTTTAAATATACTGCAGTTTATTACTCCTTACAAACATATTATATATGTTAAACTCTTGTAAACTAAATCTTAATGTACAATTTGACTTACAGTAACTTAAATTAGAGCAAGATTTGAAATTAAACATAAGTATACAAATACAAATATACAAACATATATTTATATATCTATATTCAAATTATATTATATATGATAGAAAATATAATATATGCATTACACAAAGTATATTACATAAAGTTGCAAATTCGAAGTTTTCAAGATAATTATTAAACACGGCCAATGATATATTCCAAAATAACACAGGCTAGTGCAGCTTCTATTTAAAACTTATACACAGTGTCATGCTTTTTTTACTTAACGCCACATATTTATTCTTATTTCATGTATAAGGTATAAAAAAATTGAATATTTCATTTTAAAATAAACTTCTCCAAGTTAAAGATTTATAAGATTAGAACTTCAAATTTCCATTTCACTGGCTTCATCATCAATAAATTTACCTAAAAACACATCTCTATAGACATTGTTTTAGAGCAGTCGTCGTCTTTATTCAAATAATACTCGTACTCATTTTGCAGAAAGAAATGTAAAAAATGAATTGTGTCTTTCGAAGTTATTTTTTACAAAAAATAGACAGTGACATGTCGTAATTGCATTCTCAAATTTCTAGAAAATCCCTCTCCAGACTTGCTATATTAAATTGCGCTCATAATATTTCTTTCTCCATTAGTCTAAACTGCTTACGGAGTGTACGCTGCACTATTCTACCTATATTCTAGTAAATATAGCTATGTTTCTTTTTCTGTATATTACGAGAAAGAGTTTTGAAATGCGGGGGCCATGTGTACTTTTTTGGCCGTACAGAACTGAGTGAGGACAATGCCACTAGGCAGGCTATCAATGCAGTCGTGCTAGTGCATATATACAGTTTCTAAAAAATGGATTGCTCAGGGTAAATTATAGAATTCTCTCAGGAAGGGGGAAATGATGGCCTCAAAAGAAGACGGTAAAGCAGTTTTTATTCTCACTGACGTTCGCAAAACTGCAATGCCTATATATAATAAACACTATAGGCTTTAAATGATGTAGGTCGGTATAAGTGTGTGGTGCAAGCATGAGGAACTGGTGATTTATTACAAAGGAAACAGTTTCCCAATCTTTAAGACCGTGTTTATAGAGGAGGTGTTCCCTCTTCTTTAGTAGAAGAGGGACGGTGAAGGTAATTTATTTACATTCCAATATATTAAACTAAACTATAAGTGAACCAAAAGGTTTGGTAGTATTTTGATATCTTAATTTTGCAAGAATACTTTGTAATATCACACTTAATATTACTAGTACTGTCCAGAAAAGCTGAAAGTTCTACACGAGGGAAATAATTCGACAATTTTATGTATTTATATATTTTTACTATGTAATTACTGTTATTGTCCGATAATTATGTATTAAACCTGGATATATACATATATTGAAACAAATTAATACAACTAATGTTTAAATGGAAGAATCATAAAGATTGGAAAAACATATTAAACATATAATAAGACATTCAATTATATTAACAGTTAATATTCAATCAATAACCAATAAGTACGGAACCTTTGGATTGCATGGATTTTCTCTGAGATATTCGACAACAAAACGGCACCCAAAAGTCTAAACGTTGTTGGGTAGAAAATAAGAGGAACAATTCTATGCGAAAAAAAATCTTTAAGGAGACAACCACAGCACCCACCCCCCTCTTACCCATCCGCCCATATCCTCGGAGAACGGAAAGACGGACACCGGCGCTAGAGAACTTGGAGAATACTATCACAGCTGTTCGACAATCGTTATCTTGGACATTCGTCAATATAGTTCAAGTTCAGGCTTTCGTCAACCAGTTCTACACTTGGATCGGAGATGTAACAGGCCGGAGATGTGGAATCTAACTCTGAACCCTCCGGGGACAAAAGGGAATACGTAATGGAAATTAAAAAATGAAAGTCAGATAGAAATACAGCAATTAATAAGAAATGATAACTTTTACTATACTAAAAGAAATAAGTAAAAGGCATTAACAGAGTACGAGAACAGATAAGGACTGAAAAGCGAAAGGACTGAGGTATATGATCAAGAAATCAGAGAGAGAATAAGATCGACGTAACTGCCATCCAAGAAGCTCAATTCTCAAAAAAGGTCCCTTAAGAATATCACTATGCGTAGAACCAACTGTATACGTAGCAGAACAGGGGGGAGATGAACAGGTGAAATGATAGCGGGATATACACCCGGAAAGGATTGAGATACAACTCTATTACACAGAGACCGTTTGAACAACTGGATGATATGACTCAACGGAATGGTGATAAATCAAAATTTACAAGAAATCGTCTACAGATTCTTTGAAATATCTATTGCGTTTACAGACCTCCTATGATGACAGAGAACATTTATGTAGTCTGAAGTTTATGTCAGGGGGCAGGACCATCATTATGGAAGACGTCAACGGACATCAAGAAGACTGTGACAAAGCGGATGAGTACAATTATCGTATGGTGTGAAGACGATGAAGAAAGAACCATTCTAAAAATAAATTCAATTTTCTCAGCTAATACTCTTTTTTCATCAATATAAAAATTGAATGGCATTGCAAAATATTGAAGACTCTAAAAAAATGTGTCTCTTATGAAATTTTGAAACTATTGATTAATATATAGGCAACATTAAGGTCAATGTAAATTGTTCTTGTATAAAAAATAAATCCTTAATAACATAAGTGAAAAGAAAGAATATTGTACATATATATATCTTCTACACTTGATGATTATTATCCACCTACAAAGATAATTATCTAGATGTCCATGTAAACAAAATAGTGAATCACATGACTATAAAACAAGTAATCTGTTTTACTAATACGTATACCTATACTCAAATAGTTTTTAAAATATTTATACTTTATTTGCATACTGGTATACCTGGGTGTAAAAAATTAAAGTCAAAATATTGATAATTTATATTTTAAAATGTAAAATGTATGTTATCGTTAAACGAATATTTCTAAAATAATATATATATTTATTAAATTATTTTCATATTAATAAAAACAGAATTTTTTTAACGGAGTCCGTGATACTTGTATAACATAAAACTATATAATATATTATTCTAAAAACAACAATTTTCTTTTTTTTCAATATAAAATATGTCATTATTATAAGTGTAAAACGACAATGTTTGCAGACGAAAACTGGTTCAGAAATTGAAAAGCGGTGGCTCATGTTTTTGATAGTTTGGTGGATCGTAAAGGGGACGCTT
Source organism: Invenusta paracnida (assembly GCA_036023295.1). NCBI lineage: Eukaryota > Metazoa > Platyhelminthes > Proseriata > Coelogynoporidae > Invenusta > Invenusta paracnida. The sequence continues at coordinate 3,207 of JAYRBW010018274.1, read as the reverse complement.
GACTAGGAGGGAATCCACACAAGAGATGGTTGTTTAGACATATCTTGCTTTTAACTACTAATAAATGCAACATAGAGGGGTAAAAAGCCAGTTTTTTTTCATAATATGTGATGTTAGCTAATACATGTAATTTTAAACTACTTTTAAGTGTATATTTGAAAGGATTTTTTTTTTTTAAGTACTTCAATATAATTAAATTACATATATACCTCATACTTTATCAACTGTATAACATACCTAGATATGAATGACATACCTATATGGTAAAACAATATTTGAAATAGATTTCTTCAAAAGAAAGCACTTCAATATAATTGGATTAGGTACATATAATATATCTCATATCTTATCAAATATATGTACCTATACCCATAATACGTTTCATGTACTAAGAATATCAGTATAGTTATTTGTGTAAATGAATTAAGTACGCATATTTCCAATTAGAACTTATTATTTATAATATTAGTAATTGGTTGATTTAGATAGTTGACAATTCTATGATTTTCTATAATTATTAAATTATATTTGCTTGAAGTTGTTAATCTGTATTTTTTTATCTAAAATATAGAGGAATTACTACATTATTTGGTTGTCATTTATTTTTAATGTTTTAAAAATAGCAAATATCAGAAGAATTCTAACTTGAGTACAGATATTTTTATGCATAAACAAATTAGTATTATTTTCATATTCACAAAATATAGAAATAACTAATAATTATTTAACTTGTTACGAGAAGTTAATAAAATTGTAATATTGCTATACCATGCCGATGTTTTTCATTGGAAAAGTTCCGACAGTTTTTAAAGTTAACTGTGGTATTAATTATAGTAATTGTTATATCGTTCTAATATGGCGGTTGATAATGGGCTACCTAGCTCTATCGAAGTCAATCTATATCAACCAAGGTAAGCATATAACACAACCTAGGTTACCTATTCCAACCTCGGTACAAAAAAACGCAACCTAGGTTATCTAGCTAGGTACATCTAAATCAACCTAGGTTACCTATAAGGTAAACTCATTACAACCTACGTAGTTTTTAGATCAATATATTGGAATCATTAAATTCACACGCGTGGTATTTAATAATAAAATGATTTATTTAAACAAATAATCGAAATTACCCCGCCAACGCGAATTAATTTAATTATTCCAAATATATTGATCTAGAAAATATGTACAGTATACGACTTCTTTGAGACTTCCTTTGTATTTATTTAAAGTAAATACATATATATATATAGGTTGCGTTAGGCGTGACTTAGGTAGCCTAGGTTGTGATCAGTCTACATAGGTTGATTAAGATGTACCTATAGGTAACCTGGGTTACGTTTTATTTATTTCGAGATTGGAATAGGTCATCTAGGTTGCGTTATATGCTTTCCTAGGTTGAGATATGTATATTGACCTAGGTTGAGATAGGTTGATCTAGATTTAGATAGACTGACTTCGATAGAGCTAGATAGCCCCCCGTCAACTTATAGTTTTGGGTGAACCAATTTGGCCGCCATATTCTGATGAATATTATGCGTTTCAAAGTCGATAACATTCAAGTATTCGCTGAAAACATGATTCTCTTACCGTCCACTGAGCATGCCACTGAGCATGCCACTGAACGATAACATATGTAACACAGGATTTTCATTGATATTTACTTTTATACATTACACCAAAGAATTTGGTTTTGTGTATTGGCAGATGAATACTTGGTGAATTGGTTCTATATCCATCATATCTGCCTAGATATTGCATATTATTGATGTATCTTGCACACTAAGATTATGGGAATTGGTTTGGCAATACATATATATGGCATGTGCTTTTGGTTGCATATCCTGTATTTGCTTTGCGGTACCAAATTTTTGACTTCACATATCATTGCCCTCGGTATATATGAAAAGAAACAGGTGTACTCACAGCAGCGCATTTTCAAAGACGATTCTAATATAATGCTAGCAGTAATATACGGGATTTCGTACAATTTTCAAAGTATTCAAGCTAATTGTTAATTCATTTGATGCATAATCAGATTTTCTCTTCTTGAGATATTAGTCTATGCATATCATAAATTATTGAGAATAAATTTAGTTGAACACTATTAACCATATTACCGTTAAATACAAAGAAGTTCATTTGCCATCATTGTGCAGATTTTTTCATCTTGAATCTCGTGATTGAAATATGTGTGGCCAAAACAGAATCATATTTTCCTCGCATTTACAATGGATTGATAACATTCGACTGATCATCAGAACCACACTGAAGGACAACCATAGCTCGAACTATTTAGTTAATAAGGCCCTGTAAATTTGTCTTAAGTATCTACGAAATATCGTAATAATGAGCCATATAAATTAATATATACACATATATGGTATGATTTTATAGTAATGGCATTTGACTAATCGTTTGTATTCCAATATATCAATCATTCTTGCAACTCTTAAATCTCTTGGTATTGTTTATTATTTTACTTAAAATATATCACACTTATAACTTTTTATACTGAGTGTATTTCCTAGAATATTAGGAATGTTAGTTTTTTTTCGGAATCATTAAACTTTGAGAATGAACGGTTTTTGTAGCTCTTTAATTTGAAGTAAAACGAAAAACAAAAGATAGATTTTATAGCAAATTGATAAAAATTTGTTTTCGATGAATCGGTGAAGACATTACATAAATGAAAATAATATACATATATTATTCATGCAAATATCATTATTTTAAACTCAAACTGACCATTTTATCGATATATAAATTCAAAATTATTGTTGCGGTTTGATTTGGACACGGGCAGAGGCGTGTCAGGAATCAAATACGTGACCTACTTAATTTCTATGGTTACGCCAAACGATTCTGACTTTTAGAATGAATGATTTTTATAGAGCGACACTGGAGGCGTTAATAATTCTATTTTTGGAAACCGCTCGCTCTATCTTGTTTTTATAAGAATAAATTACGAAAAACTAAACATGAATTTTTCCGAGCTTTTGTGGCCATTACAGGTTTTCAAAGACTACAATAAAAATGAGGGCATAGCAAAAAGTCGTAATTTTAAAAAAGTCGTATTCAAAAAGTCGTACATAAAAATAAGAAAAAATTAAAAAATCAATTGAAAAAGGCATATTTGAAAAGTCGTATACCAAAAATCGTATATATTAGAAATGCAAAATGTTAAAAAAAGTCATGATTGTCAATGTT
>JAYRBW010018263.1:0-12833 GCA_036023295.1 Invenusta paracnida | reverse complement strand
GCATTTTGAACGCGTTGTAGTTTCATGATAAGAGTTTGTGGTGCATTCAGCAATAGAGAGTTACAAAAGTCTAGGCGCGAGAGAACGAGACCAACCACTAAGATCTTGATACATTCTGGTGTAAGATATCTTCTAGTACTTCTAATAGTACTTCTAAAACCTAAAATGATGTTTGCATAAATGTGCAAGAAGTAAGTAGTTTTATATTTATAATGTTAAGACTATAATTTTAGAAACTTGTTTTTTTTTAATATTTCAAGAATCTATAAACATTTTAGTTAAGTATAGGTACCCAAAGAATGTAGGATACATTATTGTATATACTTTGAGTAAGTACTTCTAAGTATCTACTTTTATACAACATGTACTATTTAAGTCTAGAAATATATACTGGTGTATTTAAAGCACTTTGTTTTTTTTCCTTAATCATAGCTATCATATCTATCAATACTATGTTTTTTATCATGGCATATACGAGTATTTATTAATTATAATCTAGATACCTCATATATGCCTTAGAGTAAAGCATATGGATATGATATATATATACCTTTTAGGTACTCTATGATATATACCTTATAAATGTTATTATAGTGTACATAGCGTAATTTTCATTAACAATTGTTTACTTGTACCCTGTCTTATTTTCACTCTACTGACTCAATTGTCTTTTACACAACCTACTGAACTCTTAACCTTATCCATACCCCTCCATAATTTTTACTATGATTTTTAAATGAACAAATGACTATAGCAATGTATATGCTTCAGTAACTTAAAAAAAGAAAAAGTTTTGAAAACTTTTAACGCTATATTCTCTATTGTAAACCACAAAGAGAATATGATCATGTAATTACATCCTAAAAAATGCAACCTTTTTAGGAAATGAGCAAACCAATTTGAGTATAAAAAATTCATACATATCACTAAGCCACAGATCTTTCCGATCTTACAGTTATCCTATAGGATTTTCTCCACAGGATTTTGCCGGATTTATAGGAATCCTATTATAAGAATCTTATAGGATCGATAAGTTCGGAATGGTTTCCTATAGGATTGACAAGATCCGGGGAAGGTTTCCTACTGGATAAACTAAACTATCCCATAGGATCGATAAGATGGGTAAGACTTCCTACAGGATAAACAAGATTATATACCACTTTCCTGCAGGAGTGATAAGATAGGGATAATTTCCTATAGGATTCATAAGTATATTTGCTATCTACCTATAGGATCGAAAAGATTTGGAAAGTTTTCTACAGGATTTTTTATTGTATATTTAACACACTTTAATATATCGATATGTCAATAGATAAATGATTATTGCGGATATAGTTAGGTTTATTATATTTAAAAAAATATTTTAAACAAGTTTAAATAAATTTGTATTAAATTGTTAAAATATAAAATACGATATATATCTATATACATATAGTTATTTAAACTAATATCTTACATTTATTACACAAGCAAAGTGAAATTAAAATATATAGAATATAAAAGTATGTGTTCAATTGATAAAGGCATAACTCTTCCCAGAATTAATAAAAATATAACTATGTTACCAGTATCTTGCGTTAATATTTTCTCTCTTTAAATTGTGTGAATGTTCCTATAAGATCTTACACTTAATATTTTTGTAGGATATCTTTTAAATCCTGATAGGATCCTACACTAAATATTCCTGTAAGAATCATAGGACATCTTTCGCAAGATATCTTTTAAATCCTACGAGGATCCTACACGAATTCTTTCTTTATGAATCATAGGATATATTTCGCAAGATATCTTTTAAATCCTAAAAAAGATCTTACATAGGATGAATAGGATGAATAGGAGATCGGTAGGATCCACAAGATTTGTAGGAAATCTATAGGACTCGTAGAACATCTGTAGGATGATTTACTAGTGATCTCTCTAAATCGACGAAATTCTGCTTCAGGTACTGATTAATTCTATGTAATAAAATTTAGTAAGCAGTATAAATAAGTTTTTCTGTAGAAAATATGAAACACATATTTTTTCTACATTTAATTAAATGATAAAAAACATATAACCTTTCTTTTTATTAACAAAATATTGTGATATTTTGCAATAGAATATGTTAGAAAACAGATTCGTTTAACTACATGCAAAGTTTTAAAACTCTACTCTACTAGGAAGTTTAAAAATTATAGAGGGGCGTAACGAAGGCCCCCATCCCGCAGATATGAATGCGCAAAACAATTTGGTACAAATACGGCTGTACAGATTGCCCTTTTGGTCAATATACTGTGCACATGATTAGGGAGGAAGAGTTTCGATGTTTATGTTAATAGGAATACTTAACAATCATAAAACCTGCTCTGGATGGATTCAACTATTTCTAAGAATTAGAATCATTAAAGATCAATGTGTATGACACGTATTATTAACATTATAATAAAATGCTACTACATAAATAGGTAAATTATATTTCGTTTATATATTTCAAGGAAAACCTCAACAAGTTTTTAACACTTGATGAGTAAATTATTGTCAATGTTTTTTATAGAAAATTGTCATATTGACAATAAAAAAGCACAATAAAATGATTATTCAATGAATTTAGTCATTTAAACCCACATTTATACATAAATAAATTTATACTTTAATTAGTACACGTATTTTTTGAATAAGTTATCAGATATATGTATATATGGTTTTTGCACAAGTAGCAGTATATATGATATAATATATGTATTTCTTCTTATATCATAATTCATATATTTTTTAATGATAAAGTATTTTTGAAGCTAACATTGGTACTACATTCCAAAATTCATGGAAAAATATATAGTTTTCACAATTCAAGCAAAATAAATAACTGCAATTTAATAATCCAATAAAATGCGACTTAGTATTAATTTATTGCCGAGTTACATTTTTGATGTTTATTAAAAAATGATGAACTCTGTATAAATTATCAATATTTCCTTAACGAATTGTGCGTACTATAAAATATAGTCATGACATTTACTACATAATATGTGATGGTGTGCTATTAACTTTTTGCTAATCATTCTGACTCTTATAATTGCTGGTCCTAATAACGACATCTGCACGCCTTTGGTTTTTATCTAGTGTTGCTCTTATCATATATAAGTACCTAGTCATATTTGCTACCCTAACCTTTAAGCCTCACTTACAAGAGTTAGGGTTAGTAGGACAAACATTTCATAGCTCTACTTTTTTGTTAGGAAAATAATATTTCCGTGTAAGCGTTTCGGAAAATTTTCTCAGTCATTAGTTTATTGCTGGCAAATCGTTCAGTAATGTTGAACTTTTGTGGTAATATAAAAAATAATATACATGTGATTTTGGTTATTAGAGAGTACAGCTAATATATCCATATATATATTAAAATATATATAAACTATCACACGATTAGCTATGTTACTGTTTCAAATTCTGTTTGCTTGATGATGTACTGGTTGTTGCAACGAAACATGTTACTATTAATAAATGTTATTTTTTTGACTTTATTTTGTTTTTTGCAAATAAATAAAATACATAGAATCATGTAGTAAAAATAAGAAACTACATGCAATATATAATCCTATTAAAAAATGGTCATTTCAGAATAAATTATGCTTTAAAAATTATATAGATTTTAGACGCGTATATTTTAGTAGAGTATAACATTTTTCTGAAATGTAGCTTGCAAACTTTCAAATATGATTTTAGATTGTAAAAAATTAATTTTATATTAACACTAAAAGAACCAAGAGTAAGCGTGCCATTGTTTAATTACTTCGCTTTTTATTTCCAATCGATTTTAATATCAATAAGATTATTATTATCTGGGGTTTACATAAAGTTATACAAAAAACTCTAAATTAATTTTCTAAAACTATATGGATGGATACATTTCCATAAAAATATAGGTTGTAATTATAACATAAAAACGTTTATAAAAGAAACGGGAGAATAAAACTTTTGAAGTGCGTATTCAATAATAATTAATGTAATTAAATAATAAATAATAATAGTTAATAATTTTTTCATATGAATTATACACAAACTAATGGTAACTTTAGAAGCAACTACTGAGAGTGTTAGAAGGTAGTATGGGAAGGAACCGTCCACCATACCTCACCATGCGGTTGACTCACGATAAAGTGTCCTCTAAGAGACACTTCCCCTGTAGACTATATGTACACACTATGCACACAGGATCCAACAATTTACAAGGTTATAGATAAATTATTTCAATGAGTATTTCACAAATTTTCCATTTTACGTTGAAGCATTATTTTTCAAATAGCTTTCGAAATATTTCTAAAAATGTGATAACTCAAAAGAATTTATTGAATAGCTTGAATATCTTCATATAAAATATTTATATACAAAAAATCACAAGGTAAAAATCCAAATTCGGATGCAGTCCCAAAACAGATAACGTCATGTGAATTTTGTGTCACAATAAGCAAACATGGTTTTGCAGATATTACTGAAAATGTTATATTGTAATACATTTATTATATTTATTACATAATTTACTAAATATTTTGTCTAAAACATTAAAACATGCAATGCCAGAAAAAATATAGCATTTTGTCCGCAAAAAATGAATATCATGTGCACATTTCAAAAATCAGTTGAAATACATGTTTTTGATGCTCGACACATTTATTAAAACTTTAGGATGTAACTTCCCTAAGATATTAATATTGAAAATATGGTTTTTGTTTTGTTGCAATTTGTATATCTAAGAAATTTTTACCAAAATATTGTGCCCGAATAATAATTTTTACTAATATATTTATTAGGATAAGTATTATACATGATATTACGCTTGATAATAATTTATGAGGCTGTGATATTAATTATTTATGACAGAAAATATTTGTTGTTACTATATATGTATATGTATTTTATAAAATCATAGTTTTTATTCATTATGTACCGTGATTAAACTGGAACACTGTTTGTGTTAGTATTAAAAAAAAATCAATTATATTAATTATCATTATTAATATAATATGTAAATTTAAATTGTTTATTAATATGATATTTTGAATACTTGTATCTTACCCAATAAAATATACAATTTTAAACCCACGCTACTGACACTGTCGACTTTTTTCAGATATCTAGTTCTAATGTAGGTTGTCCACATCAATTATATCAAGTCTTTCAAACTTTCTACAAAACAGTCAACGAGGGTGTTTTTTTAACTGCGCGTAACTAATAATAGGGCAACTGTCTCAATAAATTTGAATTTCCGCGATTAGTATTTTTGTAGAAACTGATTTGATTCAATTAATCTTTTCTTTTAAAATATTCATTACGATTAGTCAATCTGAGTCATATAGGTATCTGACTTAGTCATACTGATTAAATCATGTAAATCTTGTTTCATGAAAGAAAATTATAATTCAATTTAGTTACTAAGTTATACTATACACATTAACAAAATAACCTGATTGATCATATTTACATATGTTTTCGTATTGAATTAATTCCATCATAACCCCCTATATATCCTTTATCATTTATAGGTATATTCTTCTGCATTAGATTTTGATATGATCAGTTTTTTCAAGCCCACAAATAAAGGAATAATCGATAGTTGAATACTGTGTTCTACCACAAAAAGCTATCTATTATTTTTAGATATTTATAATAAATATATTTAAATACATATAATTTAAAAATCAATGTTTTATCGGTATTTCCACATTAAACTGAAGATAAACCATAGCTCTCTACATAATATATAACAATATGCAAAAACTGTAAGTGTAATTTCTTATCTTGAAAATAAAAAATAACTATAATATGACTTTTTACCAACTAATTATAACAAAAATAAAACTAAAATAACTTCAAATCTTTAGAAAAGAAATAAATATTACATGCAGTGATTTTAATTTAGATATCTTTTCGAGTTCATTTTAAAAATGGCATTTTAATAACGAATGTATTATTTAACAAAATATATAAAGCATTGTTTCTTACATTGATATATTTTATATATATATGCATGCCATAAATTCTGAATAATAGGTATAATCAGTAGATCTTTAATTTAAAATATTCAATAAGAACTTATTTAAAATTTGAGTTCCGTAATCTTTTTTAATCTATATTTTGTTATTGGCTATATCTAACAATATAGTTATGGTATGAAATGGAGGTGGTCTAATTTAGCATCGAATTTTGTTACAGCTACAGATCTAGCTGATTATATCATTATTATTCAATATTTATGATGCATACACACAACACAATCATAGATTTTGGTTTCACTATATATACTATAGATTGTGCATCTGAAATAATTGTGCGTAACAATTTTGGAGAAATAAGTTTGTGGTCAAAATAAAGATTCTCTCTAGATTTTTAATTACCACGATAAAAATACAAATAAAAAGTGTGTATGTATAATATTATCTTTGAAAATATTTTAGATTGCTATTCTATAAGGTAGTATATTGATTAATTTCTATTTTAAAAATGTATAAAAAACTATATTTTTTGAATTTATACAAATTTATATTTAAATAAGACTTTATAATATAAGAAATATTGGAATTAATTAGAATTGAGCAATTAGTAGTATTTATGCTTATTATTTATTTACCTCGATATTATACTAAGAAAAAATTTGTAAAGTAACAATACAGTGGATTTAATTGATTTAAAAAACCAAAATAAAGCCACTAAAAATATCATTTATTAAAATGCAATATGTTTCACTGCAACCAAAAGGCAACATCAGGCAAAAAATTGTGAAACGATAAATAGACTTCCCGGCTATATACATTAATGTATTTATATAAGGAATGTATGGAATGTAATAACTTACCCGTTCCTCAAAGGCAGACTTCCCTACATATTTGAATGCATTAGAATATAATCTGTACATATATTATTATTATAATATACATATACCTAGCATATTTTAATAGGTGTCATTTACCAAATTGCACAATATTCGATCACGAATTGGTCAATGTTGCCGGTAAATATTGTATCATTTGCAATAGCTGATTACAACGTTGCTTGATTTACATTTTTTGAGAATAACTGCACTAGTGTATTATTTCACTAGATATAATGTCTATTTTGCACTCATTAAATCTATTTGTATTTATTTTGTGGATTTAAATATGAATTCAAATAAACCAATTAATTACAAACAGAATTTTCATATATATATAAAACACACACATATGCAGTATATAATGACCGATATATTATATCACAGGCAGATAGGTTTAAAATTTCAAATATGAATTATTTTCTACTTTAATTACTTTACTTAATTGCTTTATCCGTTACATGTATGTATGTATAAAATATACTTAAAATGCCCTAAACATAATAAACATGTTCAAATTTTAGCTTTTTAAACATGTAATCTTATAGGCCTAGTTAACTGCCTTAACAGGGTGTTAGGTCAAAGGTTCATCGTTACCGTTTTACATAGAAAGAGCGACGACTATGTAAGACAATACTTTGAATGGAGCAGGTCATTGAAAGACACACTCGAAGATTACAACTCGAAGATTACAACATTTTACTATCATTATATACCCACTATAATTTGGTTATAAATGACTAATCAAGTTATAAGACTGGTTGCAGTAGTCACCTGCTAATTGTATCGGAAATTCAAGCCATTAATTAATAGTCAGCAAATTTACTTTTATACGGTTAATTATCGTTGCTATGGCTGCTAATTGGAAAAAGGAGCGGAAAATGAGCGGGTGTCCATTTGCGAGAAACGATGATGAGGAAGGAGTAACCTACAGTGAATACCTAGAGGTAAGATTTGCTGCATAGAACATTTTTTGTGACATTGTTTTATGTATGTACATATATTCTAATGATTAGTTAAATATATTTGTATTTCGTTTAATTTATCAAGTTTCAATACATTTTTAAAAAGCAAAAGCTACAATAAAATATCTAAAATTGTGTTACTGATTAAAAATTTGAATTCGTGATCCAACAAACTCATTTGAACTATGGATCATGAATTGAGGTTAAGTGGTCTATCTATGAATTCTTTAGAAATAAAGTTTGTTTGTGATAATAAAGGGCGCAAAATATTAATAACATTATATTTAAATACATTAAAATATGATTTATAGTTTTTGAACAAATCATATTGTATTTGTTATCTCTCACATCTTAATGTTTATATAATTTTTATAATAATTATTGTTTTAATTATATCAATTACGTAATTAAGTTCAATTAATTATCTTTATGTTCTAATTTGTCCAATATAAAAGAGGTAAAAAATTGACTGCTTCAATTTCTATTTACCTAAACTGTTAAATTAAGAAACTTTTTTTCTACAATCATACACATAGTTTATAAACATATGTCTTAAATAACTTTTTATATTTAAGTAAAGAATTATGAATTAACACATTATATAGTCCATTTTTAAAAACAATTTTTTATATAAATACACCTCGATTTTATTTTAAATCATGTATTAATTTGTATTAAATGTAATATTTCCAAGACAAAAAACAAAACTTACCGATAACATTTAGTATTAAATATAAACTACTAGCATCAAGTAAGTAATATATTTTGATAGCTCTTAAACCTTTTTGAATTTGCAAAATGTTAAGATGTAGAACTGGGAAGAGGAATATTTGTAGCAATTTATAAGCGTATGTATGAAACTAATCATGAAATATAGAAATTGTTTTTTTACACTTTTATACATGCTATAGCATGACAGTAGAGTCTAGTTCCTTCTCCACTGTAGCAATATCTGGATAAATATAAATAGATTCTAATATTGTGGCCTACATATTTATATAATGCTAATGGCATCTATATTAAAATTTTAACACTTTTGCGAATTTACATAATCATATTTATAAATATGTATAAATGTATAAATTAAGATATATGAAAGAATGAGAGCAATCACCGAAAAAATGAAATAAACTATAAGTTAAATCATATATATATATATTTTGAATTAGAAATAACGAATGATTATGTAGAAACTTTAGGGATAAGTATAAAATAACTATTTAAAAAAACATGAACTAACTATTTACTTTTAACGGAAATTGCGAAAACCATCTTAACTTCGAGGACGATCTCATCCTAAAATAGCTTCTTAAGCTATAGCTCCACAAACGGTACGCAAGATGAATTTCAAGAAGCTCTTCCGTTAAGGAGCTTCTCTTGAGTTTAAGAGGGTAACCTTGAAATGTTTAATTATTTGATTCATTTTAAAAATATACAATTATTGAGCTTTTTCAAATATGCTATGTTTTTGCAATAGAAAAAGCAATACATTTTTTGCAACTGATAAAAAATCCCAATTACGTTTCAATATTTGTCAATATTGTATTAAAAAAAAACAGTTATGGCATCTCTTCATCGTGATAGAGATGTTTGGGAGAAAATAGTTGCGGCCTTCAACTCCCGAGGTCGGGATCCAGTACGAAACATAAAAATAAACAAAAAGAATTGGGACAACCAAAATTAATGAGTAAACATTACATGAATCAATAATTAATCAGTAATTAGTTTAAAAGCAATTTAATTTTTAATAATATTTATTTTTAAATATTTTTCTTTATAAAAGTAATTGATTGGGTTATTTTAATATTTTTGTTCACCCTTTACTTTTTGTGTCAGGTTTTCATTATAATTTCAAATTTTTTAATCACATATAGTTCACATATTTATAAAACAAAAGTAAAAGCTTGATCTAATTTTTTATTCATATGCCCTAATATGTAATTTACAGTGGAAAACAAGAAAAAGAATTTCAATAATTTATCTGGAAAGATCTCTCGTAGCTTAAAATTGAATAGCAATAGCTAATGTCATGTCTGGGCTTAAAGCTCTTCTATCGTAAATTGTTTGTTCATCTCTCTGGAAATCACAAAGAAGGTTAACGAATTCAAGTTTTGAGAATCGAAAACTCTTCCGAAATTCAACATTAGAATTTTTAGGTAAGGCACTTGGCCTGTCCACAACCTGCTCGGGCAATTTTTGTATAAGATTTGCTCGTCAAATTAGTCTGTATATGCGTTTAGTGATGAGCTATTTTGGAAATTGGATGCTGCCCTAAAATAGCTCCTCAACATATTGAGAAACTCCTCAAGTCTTGATGAGCTCCTAACTTTTTAGAAAGTATTGTGCAATGATTGGAGAAGCTCCTCAAGTCTTGATGAGCTCCTAACTTTTTAGAAAGTGTTGTGCAATGATTGGAGAAGCTTCTCAAGGACAGTTTTTGCACTCTATCCTAGATTATGTAAACTTTTATATTTTTATATTCTAACTTTTTATTAACATTATATAGGTACAATAAATACATATGCAGTTACGCGAATGCTTTCCAACATAATAATCGTATTAGATTAGTCCGGCCTGAGTAATGTGCAGATCGGGTTGTATCACCTGGCCTTAACTTTGCTCTCTCCAAATGCCGCTAAGATCAGCGAATTATTATCTGTGAATCTATTATATTTCGTCAATCTAGTGAATTCAGTTCACCCGGCGAACATTTCGATATTAGAGATAGGAGGGTCTCCAAAAACACATTTGTTTGGATTGGAGCTGGAACCGAAATTACAAAATCTAACGCGGTAACAACATGGCCGGGTGCAATAGCATTCGATTTATACAACAATTGGTTTAATAGAACATTAGTAAGCGCTCAAAATATCGAACTAAAAGGCAACTCACATGCACTCACATACATTAAGAACATTTATAATGAGATATTATATTTACAGATAGATATCCCATATATACACCCATTTACAGCTGGACCAACTCCTTACCTGTCAAAATCCGATCGACTGCGGGAAGCCAACGCATGACCAAATGTTGTTCATCATTACGCATCAAGGTATTTCATAAACCTATTGTTCTAATTTATTTATAGTTTTAACAAACCTTCGAATATGCAATAGGCCATCATGTCCACGTTAGCAAGTCAAAAGCACTTTTTCTAAAACAGTTAAGCTTTTTTGAGATTGTTGTAATGCTTGAATAAAATGTAATATAATGAATACAAAAATATAGGAAATTTACATAAACATATAGTTTAGTCTTTGCATGGAGTTTAGATTAAAATATATTTAGTATTTATTTCACTAAATTTGGGACATTATGCATACGTATACAGTATAAATTTTATTGTAACCGAAGGAGTAAAACTATAATTAAGAAGCATTTCTTGTCTGAAATCTTTGATAATTTTTTCTGAATTAATTTAATATTTGATACAATTTCGCAATATTTGTCTGTATAATATTTTATTAAATTACATATTTAATAATATATTTTCTTGCTGCATCATTAAAAAAATAGTTTTCTCTTGTTATATGTAGGTATTTTCAATATTTTCAATATTTTCACTATATATAATATTATCAGATTAACAATTTTTTTATAAAATGGTAATTTGTTATATAAAAAGTAACACATGAAAGTGTTTGTCTAATTAATTTATAAAAAAAAAAAAAAAAATTTAATATCAAATATCAAATAGCGCCCTTTCTTATATTAATAATTGAACAATCCCTTGTTTTTATATGTCTTTGTATATTTTTAATTGCTGATATTTTAAGAATTTACTCTTTACAATATTACTTTGGATATATTTTGAATGTAATACGTTACACAATAACATACGTGAACAAATATTATAACGAATAAAATATCAGTTATATGGTAACATATTTCGATTGTTTAAGATTCTTTTATACAAGTGATTAATTAAATAACTGACTTCCATTACTGAACTGTATCACACATTGTTGGATAGAAAAGATATTGTGCCTGGACTATACAAGTCTTATGAATTTTAAATCTAATTAACCTTTAATTGTTATAATCTTTATGTCAGGGAGTTTACATAACTTACGGAAGTTATCGTACTAATTTCGAATAGTATTCAAAAACATAAGTTTCAAATACTGTTATTTAAGATGATTAAAATTACTTCAAGATAATAAATTTTCAATAATTATTTGCTATTTGAATAAATAGTTTTACATTTTCCTTTGAATAAGGTTTAGAAAAAAGCATAATAACTTTAGAAGGTATAAAATAACCGATTTAAATAAATATTACCTCGAGCGATAACAACGGTCATGATATCATAATAATTGAAGAAATTTATTATTTTTGTTCTATTTCAGTTTACGAACTTTGGTTTAAACAGATTATCTACGAAATAGATTCAGTTCGTGAAATGTTCAAAGATGAGGTAAGATAAATACGTTTTCTTAGTAAATGCATCACATTTATTGAAATGTATTTATAATTCTTTACATTTCGTACCTAATGAGGTTTGTTGTACATATTTCAACTATTTTCCACTTGTATTTGTAGTGTTGCAGACATTTCTTATAATATGTGGCGCTTTATAAAAATATACATGTTATTATAATTCTGTATATATGTAGTTATGCACATTAATATATTACATATGAAATTCTATATAAATAGATTAATTATTACCTATAAAATTAGATTGATCGTCCATTAGTGTAATAAATCCGTGTAGTATATAAATACAACGAAGTACATGTAATGTTAAATTAAATACATGTAATGTAAAAGATGTAACTCCGTTTTATTTTTGGTAAAAAGATTTTAAATAGATTGGAAATTTAAATTTAATTCGTTGTTAAAGATTTAATCAAATTATCGTAAAATATTAAACAATATTTTTTGGATCGAGTTTCTAGCTCAGCAAAAGTTGCAAGATTACCTCTCTTCTAACGGGCCAAGTATTACTCTACCCAAGGCTTTACGAGAGCTTTACCTGGCTACACCTACGCTGCGACCGACCTTCTCTCCTA
>JAYRBW010018252.1:0-12833 GCA_036023295.1 Invenusta paracnida | reverse complement strand
AATTTTTTTTCTAAAATGCTCATTTTTTTATTTCCTATTTAATGAAACCTTTTAAGAGGCTGTGCCTACTTTAGTTTTCAAGATAAAACCATTGTAATGTACCACAGATCTTAATCATTTTTTCCATTTTTTGTCAGTAAATTGTCACTACTTACTTACCTCTTCTCTTTCAATTTTTTTATTTTCTAAAAAGCTCAACTTTTCATTTCCTATTTTAATTTAATGAAACCTTTGAAAAAGCTGTGCCCACTTTAGTTTTCAAGATATAACCATTGTAATGGACTACAGGTCTTGGTCATTTTTTGTCAGTAAATTGTCTGCTTACATCTTCTCTTTTAATTTTTTTCTAAAATGCTCAATTTTTGTTTCCTATTTTAATTTAATAAAACCTTGAAAAGGTTGTTCCCATTTTAGTTTTCAAGATATAACCATTGTAATAGACCACAGACCTTAGTCATTTTTTTCTATTTTTTGTAATAATAAAATATTTAATAAAATCTCAACAAATGTAACCACAAATAGCATCTTCCACCTAAACATTAGAAGCCCAAATAAAAATATTAATAAGCTTCTTGTCCTTTTGGCAGAAATAGAATGTAAATTTGACTTTATCATTTTAAGTTAAATATGGACCACAAACATTCAAACAATATCAAAAATGTTTGATAACTATACAATACACCATTATGAAAGCTTTCCACTGATTAAAGTATCTAGAAAAAACTTTAAACACAAACCTTAGATAACCAAAGCTATAATTAAATCAAGCCAAACAAAAAAAAAGCTTTTTAAAAATTGGAAAATAAAAATGGACAAAGCAAATGAAGAAAAATATAAGAACTATCAAAAAGTATATGAAAAATGCATAAAAACTGCTGAAAACAATTACTATAAAAATAATTTTTGAAAACAATAAAAATAACATACAAAAAACATGGAATACAATCACAGAAATAATTAAACCAAATACTAGTAATAAAAAAGATCACATAAAAAATTGTCAACAAATAGTAAATGCACTAAAAATAAAAATGAAATAGCCAATGAGATAAATAAGTATTTTTTAACCATAGGAAAACACTAGCTGCTGCAATTAACTATAAGGTCACAAATTTTACAACTAATAATAATACTATGAATTCTATTTACCTGCAAAAAGTTACCAACTTGGATATCTGTAAAATAATTAACCAACTACCTAATAAGAAATCTTTTAATTATAATTATACTCACTTTATGTTAATGATATCACACATTTCAATGAAAATAAAAACAATAACCTGACTCTGTTTGCAGATGATACTGTCCTAACCATATATGCAACAAACCAAAATGATTTATTTAAAAATTAAATTAAATTAATGAAATTCTTGGTTTAAAATAAACAAGTTAACAATAAATCCCACAAAATGTAAATACATGTATTTCAAACCAAAACAAATAAGACAAGATTTAACTTTAAAAATCAATAGTGACACAATAGACCAAGTTGAAACATTTAAATATCTAGGTTGTATTCTAGATAAAAATTTAACATGGTCAACACATACAGATTTTATAAAATCAAAATTAATACAAAAAATACCCTTAATCTATATGATTAGAAATAAAATTAATAAACAAACTAAGCATATAATATACAATGCATTCATTAAATCCCAAATACATTATGGAGCAGCAATTTATGAAACAGCTAATAGACATAATATAGAAAACATACAAACAAAAATATTAAACATTTCATTTTTTAAAACAACTCAAACAATAATGTATACAAAGAGGAAAGTATACTTACAGTAAATAATACAATTAAACTTAAAAAGTGAAACATATATTTAGCTATGCCAAAGATTGTAAACACATTACAAGTTTAATAAGAAAAAAAAGAAAATTACAACAAAACACGAGGATCAAGTAGAAGACATAAACATAACTTACAAATAAGAAGATTCAGAAAAGAAATAGGTAAAAAAACTCATATAACACAATATAGTAGAATGGAATAAATTAACAAATAACCTAAAAGAGCTAAACTCATCTAAATTATTTGTCAAAAAGTATACCAACCAACTTCATTCAGAGAATGAAATATATTAAACAATTAGTATTATTAAAATTATTCATGACTTAAATAATAATTAAAAAACCATCAATCTTAAGGTACTAGATAGGACTCCTCCTTTGCAGCAATCCTTCCCAAACAAACAAATAAAACTAACAAACACTAATGAACATATATACCCATATAAAAGATATTTGACATATACACACTGAACCCATACTAAGTAGTACTATCTATACACTTTACTCTACCCTATTTAGATTAATGCATATATATGTCATTTACACCTACCTATACCCACTTATGCAGTACATCATACTGTTTTATTGTACAATACTAGTAATTGCTTAACCTTATCACATAACTTATATATGTATGTATATAAATACACACTTACACTGTAAATTACATGCATTGTTTTGAAAATAAAAAAACTATTATTATTATTATTTAGTCTAAAATGTTACTTAAGGTGAGGTTATTAAGGTTAGGTGGGGTGAGGTGAATCCTTGATTTGTAATGTTTTTGACTATGGTTTATACTTTTGAAGTAAAATGTTGTACTCTTGAGTTATCATTTTTTTATATTTTAAGTGTTTGTACTAAACCACTTGTATATCATAGACTTTTTATAAAATGATAAAATATCTTTAATTGATAAAACACGAGATTTTCTCAACCCGCAGGTTACAATAACAAAGTGGGATGAATCTGTGTATGTGATTTTCAAGTAATTTTCTTCTACTATATAATTAGGTAAAATCAAAACATTACAATTCAAAGCCAGGATATTTTACAACTTTTAGCACTTTAAACAATTTTATCATATAATTTATAGAGATTAGCTAATAAAAGTATTAAAATTTTGAATTTTATTACTACTAGCAAATAATTTTTAAAAATCTCTTATTTATTTATAGATTTCCTAATGATTCTATACTAAAGGCTCAATGGGTGGCAGCTTGTAGAAGACTGAAGATTAATTCAAAAGCTTCTGTATGGGCACCAGCACCTTCTGATGTATTAGGTATGCTCTTTTCATTTAAAAAAATGATTTTTTGCCTGGTCTACAAAGAAAGGTATTAAACAGATTTGCAATTCCATCCATATTTTCCTTTTCTTCATCTTTGGTAGCATCGTCATCTCGATGTATGCGATATTGCAGCTCTTATGCTCATGTGCCTGTGATTGACAATCTTGATCAGAAAACAGTGGTGGACACCTATAAAGACATGCTGAAATGATCACGAGATAACCTGCGTAATTCCAAGAAGAGGGAAAAAATACTTCGCTTGACTGTTCAGTCCTTGTCTGATGAGTTGAAAGAAGCTAACTTGTTGAAGGATGAATTGCAAGAAAAGTTGAAGGGGTACAAAGGTAAAATACATTTTTATATACATGTATATATGTACTTGCTGCTCTATGGATTTAATATCCAATTTATGTACCTAAATATTATAATTTCTTAAGATATGTTTCTAACTTTATAAATGTTAACCTTATACTGGTTAATGTACAGCACCATTAGTATAAGTAGGTACAATCATTTATCTTTACTTGCTTACTCGGTTTAGTGGAAGATAGAAAATAATAAATCAGCATTACTGCTTGACAAAAGTAGACATTTTATAAATTTTGAGCTTAATTGTATGCACATCTCATTTTAATAGTATTTTTTATTTTAAACAGATATCCCGCTCGACCTTTTCAAGAAAGAAGGCACAAGCTATTCCCAAAAGATGAAGGAGTTCTGCATTACTTTAAGTTTGTACAGTCGAAAGAGTTATGAGTTTGCTCGACGAACATTGCCATTACCACACACTCGGACTATTTACAAGTATGTATAAAAATGTGTGATACCTACTGATAAGTGGTAAATTTGTTTAAACAAAAATTTCAAGGGTCACGTTTTTAGTTTTAATAATAAATGAATTAATATTAAAACGTATCCTGACATTTAAATACACTTTATAGCCTTTACCTTAATAGTTTAAACATCTTACTTCAAAATTATTTGAAGCATTACAGCTATCATTCAAATTATTATTTTTAATAGCAAAAATTCATAGAATTTTGCAGAAATTATCCTTATCGGTTAACCTGTGATTATCATAATGACACTACATATTTACTCAATAAAGCTCTGATTATGTACCTAATAGCTATTGATATTCAATTAGACGATGCAGCAGCATCATCAAGCCAAGTAAAAGAGATTCAGCGATATAGCTTGAGAGATGCAACCAGCTCTAGTCATTAATGCTAAGGAGAATAGGACTACTTTTTACCACTTATTAATCAGGCTGGAGTGTATTAAAAGGGGTAAATTTCGTCAAGAAAGGTGTTTCTTATTCTTATTTTTGTCAACCTTTTTTATTGATATTGATATTGTTCTCTATTTAGCTTGTTGCTTTGCATTCCTTTTTGCAACGCTGTCGTTTTTGGTTTTCATATACTAATCTCAAGTTTTATTTTTCCTTTTTTAGTTGTTTGACTGGAGTTGATGGTCGCCCAGGGTTTAGTTCTCAAGCTTTAGAGTACCTGAAACAGTGTCAGGGGGAACATGCATTGCAGTATGAGAAAGGCATCTTGATGCTAGATGGTATGAAAATTCGTGAACTTCTAGAGTATGATGTGAAGACTTCAAAGTATTGCTGTTTTGTTGATTTAAATTATCAAAGGCATGTACATTCCAAGAAAATTCATTTTTTGTCACAGTAAGTTCGTTTTACTAAATTAATTATCGTATAAATACAGTGACATATATTGCAGTGGTGATGTCCTGTCATCCTACAATTATTTCTTAGATAAACCGTATCAAATTTTGTGGAGTGTTGTTCTTTTTTCTTGTAAATATTGTTCAGATAAATGGTTGCTTTTTATTACTCACATACATAAATATAGTAACATATTTTCTTGTGCATAATTATGCATTGTCTAAGCTGGTTTAGTTTACTTTCAAAGACTAGGTAAATTCATTTTTCTTGTAAATATCACTGAATTAAAAGATTGTTTTTATTAATATGATGACATATTTTCTTGTACATATACAGAAACTTTATATTTTCAGTACACCTTGTTCAAGAACATTTAGTAGATAAATCGTTTAATCTAAGGTAAATTCTACTATTTTTAAACATGGTGTATTTGTGTATATATTACATCCCTCGTGTAGGCATATTCCAAGTCAAAATCTTTTGTAAAAATTAATTTTATATGTGCATTGTTTGAATACATTTTCACAAATAATTATTAGAAAAAAAGCGTTTTGGTAAACTTTTCTCTGTATTCTCTGGGATTTTTTGTACGTTATCTCCAATTTATTTCTCCCATATTTATAGTCCATGTCAATTTTATAAATACGTGTTTATCTCCATCAATTTTAAATGTAGTGTTTCTTTTTGCTATTTAATGCTTTTGAATATTGACATTTTTATGTATTCATTGTTTTAAAAATATAATTATTTTTTTCATAAAAATATCAATTCTTTATCTTTTGTAAGCTTAGATAATTTTTTAATTATGTATTATTTTAAAATAATTAGTTAATATTTTTTACTTGTTACTTTCAAAATAAAAGTAGTGTAATTAGTAATATTGAATTTTGTGATATATTATTTAAAAAAATTCTGCTAACCAATAGGATTTAACTTTATAAATAAGTCAATATGTTGCCGTCAAAGAGTTAATATTATGAAGTAGGTAATTTCACCTCTAGGTAGTTAGTTAATCAATCTCTATGGCAGCATCCTTTATTATCATCGTCTAGCTATGAAAGTTTAAATTCTGTTTAAATTCAAAGTTTAAATAATTTAATTTGATGGTTTAATTTTACAATTTGTATCTTACATTTTATCTGACGTGGCTCATTAAGTAAGTTGAAAACTGTTTTTTCGTAAACTCTCCTGATGCATTAAATTTATTTGTAATTTATATGATAATTTCTATTTATGTATTGTTATTTTCAGAGTAAACTTACATGAATGAAGCTCCTAATATTCGCATTCGCCGTACTCTATTTGCAAGGTGAGTCTCGAGTATATTATGAATACTAAAATACAGCTTTATGCACTATTTTTATCATACTTTTAAAAACATTATTATTCATTTCAGATTTAAAAAAAGTGGTAAGCGCTCAGGAATGCTATATTACAAATAGGTACAATTGAAGAGCCACCTAAAAAAGAAGTAAATAAGGCACTAAAACAATCTAAGTGTGATTTATGTTGGGTAAGTGTTATCATTATGAAGCATATATAAAACATGTTAATATTCCTTTATAATAATATTATGGTTATTAATATAATAGAAATAATTATATAAACTATTTTGAATCATTCTGAAATATGTGGTTTACATTTCGGACGAATATAATTTTAAGTTCATTAAATAGTCGTAAAAAATAGTGTTAAAGAATTGTTTTATTGAAATTAATGGCAATGCAGAAACTGTTGAAGTGCACAGATATTCAGATTTGTCTATTATAATGATAATTGCGGTATAATATATTAGATTTAGTGGTACTCTATACTTATTCAAAGTTATATCAACATTACATAAGTGAACATTATACTTTATATATGCTTATTGGAAAAACTTTTAAAGAGTTTTATAATTTCAATCATGTAAAGCTCAATTTTGATTATGATGGGTAAGTTATATTTTCTTTTCATTGTTATTTTTTTAATGTAAATTTCACTCATCGCTCATCGCTAATGTACAAATGGGACTTATTATATAAATAATATATTATAAATTATATAAATTTATTAACTTTATACTAATCGATGCTTTTAATTCTACTCAGTTTGTTAAATATTTAAAATGAAACCTGTCATGATGTATGTTTTGCACCGCCCACTTACCCTTGTGTTCAGGAATATATGGCCCCAAACGAGAGTTATGTGTGGAGAAACTGTATTTATATGAAATTATTCGATGGTTCCTCATTGCCATTGGCGAATGTTTTCAGATGCGTGCAATAAGCCAGGAACAATCGTTAAGAAAAAGTCTACTGGTGGAGATGTATACGTGAATTGTTGCATCACTCCCTTCCTTTGGCAACACGAAACTATATCTGGGATATAAAAATGTAAATGTAATTTCTACGATAAAATAAGAAATAAAAATTTCATTTAAACTATTTGTATTTTATGGTTGATATGATAAACCAGGAACAATCGTTAAGGATATAAAAATGTAATTGATAACATGAAAAAGAAATTACATTCTACGATAAAAATAAATTTCATTTAAACAATTGGTATTTTCACTTTTCTTATTATGGGTGTTTATTTGAAGTTGATACGGGAACAAATACTAGTATATTATGTGAATTATTAGATAACGTTTATTTATATTTACAAAAGTTAAGTGCATTTTTTAAAGGAACTTAAATCTGTTTTATTAAATATAATTACAGTAAAATAAACTAAATAACGAACAAATATTAATTAATATTTAATACCAAAGAAAAATATTGGTAGATGAAATAAATTAACTGGTTTAAAAGATGCAGACCAGATAATAGTAACGATATGTATTAAATTGAGAGTAATATGAGATAAAATATTTATCATAGGAGAGGAAAACTTAATATAAAACAATAAATATCCTATCAGTAAGAGTTAACTGTTATATCTAATTAATTTAAAAGAGAAATTATTTCAAAAATTGATTTGTCACCCAAAGAAAATACGATGCTGCAAATTATGGAATAATCACAATATATAGTGCATGTAGTGTCAATTTCACGTAACATATACAAAAACATGTATAGCGAAGCATTTTTTCTGATACCTTTTTTATTGTTTTTATCTTTGGGTGTTATACTAATTATTTTAATAAATATTCATTAATTAGATGGACTTACGATTAATTATAACATGTTATTTGTGGGGTTTTTTATCAATTTGGTCAATACCTGTATTCTATATTTTTACGTTTTATATTTGAGCTATAGATAGACTTGTTTTTAAAGTCTTTTTTGTTTTAAAATATATTAAAAAGATATGTCTATATTTAATCGTTTCTGTACTGGTTTTTTGCGCATTTATTTCTTAAGAAATCCTCACCTATAATGTTTAATCCTATTGCATCAAAACTTCGAATACATAAGAACAATAAAAATAATTAGATAAAAAGTTTCACACAAAAGTAGTTACAAAAAATTGTCACGTTAACTCTAAAACCAAATAATTGAGACACACCCGAATATTTAATTAATTACATATAATAATATTCGAAATTATTATTTTTTGTCAAGTAATAATTTTTTGTAATAAATCTTTCACCAGTCTTTAAATTATATTATAATATCAACAATTTGTAACAAAACTGGCCTTCTTATGAAATCATATTTAGTACTCATTAATGGGATGGCATCTTGGAATGTCAAAAAACTATTTTTAGCAGAACGCGAAAAATAATACAAAATAGGAAATATTAATGCAAGAATAATCAGGAATTTATTTTACAATTTTGTTGCTCATTATTATTAGTGATTAATAACTTAATCAACTTACGATTTAAAGATTTTTAAAAAGAGTTCAATTATTTTTCAGTATTGTATCACTAATAGATTTTAGTGTCCCGATAGAGACCATGAGGATAATTTCGTATTTCAATTTCATAGATTCATTCATAAATGAAAAATGGATAAACACGAAAATTAATGCACTGACAACTCTATACCTAATAATATACCAAATTAGTAGAACTTATTATAGAGTGTAAAATAGTTGCCTGTAGTATTTTTAATAACATACCGTTTAATTTAAGTATTTTATAGTCCAACTTGCAAATATTAGTAAGTTCAGTCTGGATAGTCCAATTTAGATATTGTCGGGAGACATTTAAAATTATCCCCAATATATAGCGTAAATTTAATTTAATAGTAAATTAATAACGTAATAAATTTTAGCAGCTTTTATGGTGCTCTCTCAGAAAAATTAGATCTGCTTATTGATTGCTGTGTTACAATTCGATTACTTAGAATATTCATTGTTTCAAGTTGAATATGGTGAACAGTATTGAACTCCGCTAATAAACCATGATGGAGGTGTTAAATGGATCGTCAAGGAAAATATATAACTATAAAAATATAGAAAATTTTATGCGGGTCTGTTAAGTTAGTTCATTTAATTTTGATATCGTAAAAATATATAGCGGACCCGCCTTTTATTTGAATTAATGCGGGTTCTATAATGTTCATTTATTGAAATAAATCTCGATGCCTAAATAAAAAATCAAATGAGTTGTATTAAATCTTCCATTAATCTATTGATTGCAATGAAATAATTGACTACTTACAATTCGAAAGGCTAACAAAATGCACTCCCCGACCGTGAATTGAACCCGGGTCTTACACGTGACAGGCGGAGATACTTACCACTATACTATCGAGGATTCCACAATTGAGGCAAACAATACATTGCTTTAATTTTAAGTTGACTTATAAACGGAAACATTCTAAATACTTTTTATATATAACAAGAACAGAGGCTTTAGAAATAATGGATCCAAAGTTTCAATTATTAAATATTCAGTCTAATTTCACTAAATCGGTTTTTCATTAAAATCTAATTACTATGTACAACGTAAATGTTGTAAAGATAATATTTCTAAAAGCATTTTATCTTCCTAATCATGTCGTATCTTAATATTTCTAACTAATTAATATACATATATACTCAATATTTCATTTTAAGAATATATAGTTAGAGGTATAAATTATATATCTTTGTGTTTGTAGCAAAGATACTTATTTAAACTGATTTAGAAATTGTTTTTTTTTAATACGGAATATATAATAAAACATGAATAAGACAGTATATTATGTATTATTAATAATGACCAAAAAATCATTTTGCAATAGCATTTACTAAGCGCGTAAATAAAATATCGAGATTGAAAATTCCTGCAAATTCAACAATCATCCCTGGAGAGTGCAGGTGTGCTAAAAATAGAACAGAATCTACGCGGATTTTCTCGATAACCATTGCGAAGTATATAAGCGAGAGATAGAGTGAGAAAGCAAGTTAATCGAAAGCTCTCAGACAAAGTTTACTCAAAAGCAGCTTTTCCTTTACGTTTACACGGCTAAAATGTTTCTAACTCCTCGTTTATTCGATCGATTTGATCCAGGCTACCAACCTCGATCACTTTTTGATGAACTCACTCATCTACCGGATGTATATATATATTTTTGCAGAGCCGTCTTTATTTTGACTGAAATTTTTATTTGTTTATAAAAACATATTTTAAACTGCAAGAACATAAATTTATTTCTAATTAACATATCTTTCTATAAATAAAATATTTTACAATTTTCAGCTTAATTATAGTACGGTGTATATATTTTTAGATATACCTATGAGTATTTAGTTAGATATAGTATTTTGGGAGAAAATATATCACCCCAGTATAGGAATATATGGAATTTAAATTGACTTTTTAATACTAGATATATTAGGATTCTTCAGAAATATATTTATAGATTGTAATAATAAATGACTAATTGGCAATTAAAAGATGTCCAGCTCGCTAAATCTGCAAAACCAGCAGCTATATGTATAGGTATATGAATCATTCACCGCTCAAGCAAACTTATCATGAAAGGCTCAATACACTATTTTCTTATTAATGTGCATATAACTTATAATTAAGAGTATATACTTATATATATAGGCAATTTTTTATGATACCTACGTTATAATGTGCACTTCATATTTTAGCTTTTACTATAATATATGTGTGTATACTCTCAACTATTAACAGTTTAGTTTTCTGATAATGAACAAAAATTCCAATTTCTGACAATGAAGTATGCACTTATCTTATCTAAGTTGAAGGGGTAGAAATGAGATCACAAAGTAAGACACCGACCAAATCAATATCTTACCCCATTTAAAGGAATGAATTCACTATTCAATTATATTCTAATTTTAGTAGATCGCGAAATCGTTCATTATATTATACATCTATTAAATTATTGTATTTTGTGTAACATGCAATTTCTGTATTAAAGTAGATCAATTGGTCAATAAGTACCATATATATTTCTGATGGTTCATAGTTTGTGCTTTCCTTAATCTGGTATTGAATAATTTTCATGATTATATATTACAATATAGGTAATATTACAATTTACTATATTATTATAATATGATAATAAATATTACAAAAGTAAATCAATAATGGTATATTGAATAATTGCGAAATATAGATATTAAGAAATATACAAACAATTCTTTTTTATTTAAAGCGCGTCCAACGATATTTAAATTAGTATAACACTATAAACTACTGTTAAATTATTAAAAATTGAATATCCCATTATTAAATATAAGTCGATTCAACAAATAAAATCAAAGTATAGATTATATAAAATACTCAACTTCACATCACAATAAATTCCGTCGATTTGTTAGTTTTTACATAGTTTCCACTTTACCCTTCCATTGTTAAAGTTTCTTTTGTTTTTGTCTTTTTAGTATAAAATTGTGATGCAAATTCTTTAAATGGTTAAACATATAAATACATATTTATTTTGTACTTCTGTAAATATATGTAATGTGAGAAAATAAAACGAAAGCTTCGTCAATATTCTGAAAGTTCTGGTTTTAAATAAAGTACTAATTCCGAATTGTCATGATAGATAGATGGATAGATTTATTTTCCAAAAAAATATGAGTACAAAAATTATTTAAATATGTACAAGAAATGGTTCATTTGTGAATTTATAAGAGAGTCATTATATTTAATTGTCTTGGCCCCCAGAATCGGAATGCCTGTACTCCAACTTTGGTTGCCGCCGAGAGAGTGTCGACCTAACCCCTCGCAATACATCTCGTTTGTTAATAAAGAAAGCAGTTACATTTTATTATTTGCATTCTTATTTATGATGCTGAAAAAAGAATTGAATAAATGAATCGACTTATACCTATATATATAATATCTTCTTTATTGTTTGTGTAAAATTAAGCGCAAAACACATAAAAATACATATTTCAAATGAAGTAAATAATAAATGAATGTTTGGTTCGGCTTTTAAATATACAAAGTTTTGCTACTTACTTATTTAAAATACATTTTTTTCAGGGTTAAATAATTAAATATTTTTGTTTTGTAGCCGCAATAGTATATTTCACATAAATAGAAATGCCTAAATATAATATAATATTAAAATATACTATTAATCATTTAAAAATAATTGATACTAGGTTTTAATCAGTTTTTCATCTTTTAGCCTATATTAACATTATTCGTAAATTTATTTTGTTGACCTTTAGCTTGTAGTCAAAATCAACTTATTTTCGGATTGATATCTTTTGCTTACAATTTTTTTATATATAATGCAGGTTTTTAAATTTCATAAAAAATCGTTAGCGATTTTTAATCAGTATTGCAAATTTTCAAATACTCATTTTGGATTTGAGAATGTTAGAGAAGAGGACAAACAGAAAAAAGGTATAACTTAAAATTAAATTAAAAACTAAATAAAATGAAATGAAATAGTTTATATTTTTCTTTTAAATATATTTCATTATTTTATCAAATAGGATATGTGTCTATACAATATAATTTTGTTTAATATGATACTGATATTTAATCAGGTGTACATATAAATATACATATATATTTATAATTATGGTAATCTCCAAGTTTCCCGCATTAAATTATTTTCGCTTTACGTTTTTTTTTAATAAGAAAAACATAAATATCCATAAGTGTTTATAAGTGTTACAACAAGAAACATACATGAATCACAA
>JAYRBW010018241.1:0-12834 GCA_036023295.1 Invenusta paracnida | reverse complement strand
TAGTTTCTATACCATCGTGTTTTGTAAATAATAACATTAAAATATAATTGTTGTTCATATATAAAAACGAAGTTTTTGCGGACCCCTATAATTGAAATAGGCCCGATTGATTTTTTACCATTATTTGAGTTAACCGTTCTGAAAAAAGAACTATTTCTCGCTATATCACATGATACGTTTCAGTTTGCTATGTATTATAGGTATACCTAGATTTTACAATTCAAATATTTATCGGTTCCAATATATTAATCTACTTTTGACACAGTGAGTAGTAAAATAAATGTATAGTAATATTTCAAATTATAGAGTAAATCTTATAACTATATTTTTTAAATATAAATAATATATAATTGAAAATAGTATAATAATAATTAAACCTGCGCACAACTTATAGCTGTTAACTATCAAGGTACCTATACAGATTAAAACACATCGGTCCATTATTTAACTGTCATTTCTATAACGTAAAGATTTATTCTTAATTATTCTTACATCTTTATAGCAATTATATATAATATTTACTATTTACTATGTAGATGCTTCGTTTATGTTATATAGTTTTATACATAACTACATTACAAATTAATACCATTAAAAGTAAATAAAGCGGTGGTACTAAAGAAACTATATTTTAATAATCATTATTTAAAATTCAAATACGCATACATATATCAATAAGAATATATATCTTATACAATAAATAAATACACCAAAAACCAAATATAATTAATAGTCAAAATAGAGCCAGTAAAGATATGGGCAGCGGGTAGAACAGACAGACTAAAACATACAATAAAATTATAGGTTTAAATAATATGTTGAACAGATTAAAATCATAAAAATTATTCGATATAATCAATTCATATAATAAATTCAAGTAAAACAAATATCTATGGATAAAACACAGACAAAGTTTATTAAGTAAGAGTATCAGTATAATATCTAAATTACGTAAATAATAATTTGAACATAACATTGTATTATCAATATGACTTAAACGCATTTTAAGTAGAGGTCGATAAAATAAAAGTTGACGAATAGACAAACTAAACAAGAGTCACAATAATACAGATACACTTACTGTGGATAAATTGAATAATATGTAGTATTCAACTACAAATAGTGCTACTTAGTTTTATTACAATTTTAAAATATGTCTTTGTTCACTATATTTATAATATCCTTGTTCAAATTTAATATGTATGCAGTACATACGAGTATATATTGGTATATAGATTGCACATGCCTATATACATACAGATATAAACACTTATTAGTTGCTTAAAATGCTCTTTGAATTTAAAGAATTTATTTAAGATTATATTGGACCAAATAGTGCGTCATTACAAAAGTTTCATTATTTTAGCGATGTTGTTAAACTGTAGATATTTAATCATTATTATAACGATGAGTTGATAAGTGCTCATGATCTATTTAACAAGTATTACGTATATTTTGTTGTAATTTGTTTCAATTAATAGTTTAATGGTATTCTTTTTTGGCATTGAAGATGTAACTAGCTGCACCTTTGGGTTTGTCATAGTCGATCATTGAAGCTGAGCGCTGGCGAGCTCCTGGTGCTCCTCCCTTTTTCATCCGCCAGTTAACAAGAAACGACACTAAATATCATTGTGACACGGAACATTATAACGCATTGGGAACGAAATAAATCGGCACATAATGAAGCGTCAACGAACGTGAATTGAAGTAGATTGAAACACGGGAGATGAACATTGTGAGAGGGAAAAGAGTAACAATATTAAAAGTTAAATAAATATAATGGTGTAAATCCTAGGAAGTGATCAAAGAAAGTTTTGAGGGAATGCAGGTCATGGATGAGGCTGTCATTCCAGGAAATAAATAAAGCAGATTGTTAATAAAAATCTAAAATGTTGCGGAATATATATCATTCACACGTACATTCTCAGACAAGTAAATAAAGCGATGCCACTGCTGTTAATTGAAACTAATCATAACGCATTCAAATAATAATTAGGGAGCAAGAAGTTTGGTTTCGTTGTTAGGTGTAATTGTAGTATACATACGCACAAATCACTAAAGCAATACGTAGAGTATTTATATAATAATGCAGAAATTATTTCAAATATATATAGAGTGCACTCCAAATGTGGACACAAATAAAATATTATTGTAGTGAATAATTAATGTAGGCTACAATAGTTTACTTTTCTATACGAATATCAATTGTATGTAAATGTAATATAATAAATTCTGTGGGCTACATTAATTAAAAGACAATAGTTTAAGTTTGTTGTAAAATATCGATCGGAGTGATACGCCGTCGCCTACTCAGATGACGTCATCAGGCACAAGTCCGATTTATTTGCAAACTTCAACGAATTAGTAGTATTTATAAAAGTACCCCACTGTTAGTTAGCATTTTCAAGTCAAGACCAGAACTTATATTGATTCAGTTATCAAACTCAATATTCTGTTCCTGATTAGCTAACGATGATAAACCTGCAGGTCACTCAACTAATGTTGCTGGACCTGAAGAGAGTTCTTCCTTGGTCCGGTGCACAGTGCGTCGGCGCCCCGTGGCAGGTCCATATCCTTCATCGACATGCGACGATTATTGCCTTGCGAGTTCCTTGCCTTTTCCAATGGTGCCATGCTTAGACCGCCCACTGCACATGCGCAAATTTATCGATCGATGTTTGGCAATTGGAAGACAAGCAGGTAGGCAGAAACAGGCATGGATGCGAATGCGAGAAATAAGTATGCGGGGGAGTTGAAGATGAGAAATTAAATAAAAGATCAACGAAAAACGCTTTTCAGCTATTTATAGCTCTTATAAAATATAATTATAATATATACATTTTTCAAACAGCAACAAAAATTTAAGGAATGCACATTATAACATGCAAATTCAAGATTTATGAATATGTATTACTGACTACAAATATTTTTATATCGCAAGTATGTGTGAGAAAAAATTATATAAAATATTTATTAATTTTCAGTTTTCTTGTTGTTTTTGAAATTCAAATTTATATACAATACTTATTAACTGTCTTTATAGTATGACTGCATGTTATATCAAATTGTTGTAGTTTTAAACGAAAAAAAAATTAATGGTTCAAACCTTAATCTAATATCATTAACCTTAGTATAACCAATATTCAGAGCAATGAGTTAAATTCTTTTTAACAATACTTCAAAAAAATTACATTAAATGTTGATTATAGTATGTGGTAACAAATTGATTTAAATTAAAACGAAATTTGATTGTCCTTTTTTAAAAACACATTTACTATTAAATATATGTAATTGAAGTTATAATAATTAATACTCAAAATAGTTTATAAGAACTTCAAAGAAAAAAATCGAAACTAAATATTTTCTAATACATACAAACGCAATAATTGAAAAACCACACAATTTTATAATTGAGTAGAGTTATATAATATATTAAACTGTAACGGATAAAAAGTAAAATATATATATACATATAAATTATACATATCTCATTTAAAACACTTAGTATTTTAAATATTTTGTAGTGAAAATATAAAAGATGAGTATATTAAATATTATAAAATAAATAACTAAAACCACTACAATTATTAATAAAAGATGTTTTTTTCCGAGGGTTTGTTTTTCTGTCGTATTAAAGCTTGAATTTTCCAATGCAAACGTTCAAATTACTTTTAAAATCGATTTATTTTTATTATACAGTAAATTGGAAGATTTTTATTAAAATATGTGGTTTAAATATTAAGTAAATTGAAGGCAACAATCGTAACCTCTAGTGCATACAAAGCTTTTAACAACGAACTAGTATAGTTGAAACTTACATATGTATATATATATAAATCTCGCGATTAATCGAACAACAATTTCAATAATATAGAAAATATGTTAAAAATAAACAAAATAATAACAGAAATAAAATTAGTCAATTTTAATCAGACAAACATACATGTTGAACATTTAAGTATAAATAGAAAAAAGTACATGTAAACTAAATTAGACATGTACTTTAAAATAATTACATTAAAAAAATAAGAGGGTAATAACAACAATATTCACGAGATATTATTTATTAGTGCATGAAAAATAACAATACCTAACTTTTTTTTATAGTTTTCATTTTCATAAAAACCTAAATTTTAGTTCAGTTAATATAGTCCCCTTGCTGCCTTTAACAAGTAAAATAACTATTCGAGATTATGATTTGAAACTGTAGTTCTAATGATTGTTGCAGGGACATGCAGTCTGTACCAGTCACTAGATAACACGTGGTACTTCCTCATAGGCGGGTGGGGCCATCGCAGAGACAGCCGGTGTGGAGAGAGTGGAGGAGTTTGAAAGGAGTGGACGGTCATAATACTCCATTGAGAGAGACCTATCTAGCCGTAGGGGCTCCTTAAGGAGACTCATGTGGCTCACTACATGCAGTAAATGAGGGTAAGGAAAGGTGAAGAGGGGTGAACAACACAACATGTACACACGCAGAAAGAGGCAGTGGAAAATGCACAGAAAAATAGATGCAATCAACGAGACTAGGCAACCATATAATTAAATATTATGTAACACGGTGAAACAATATGAGTGTGTATCCATAAAATACCTGCAATTTATTATAAATTATGTTTTATTTATTTATTAAATTATGTGATTAACTAAGATCTAATATATTTCAGATATTTCTTACAATTTATCTATTAAATCATTACACACTACTCTTGATCAGTTATAAGTAGTAATCTATTATTTAATGCAATTTGATGTTTTTTAATAACAAAGGTTTGAATAGAAATGGATATATGCAAATATGTCGATTTGAATGTGAAGTACAATAATAGTGAATATATTTTTACTTTTGTTTTATAAATATTTCTTATCTACAATATTCTGGTTTACACTTTTTATATATATTGTGGAAATATACATATTTTAAGTTTATCATCGGTGTTTGTGGTGAATTATCTAAATAATTATATATTTCTCAAATTGTATACGGTATCGTGTAATTATATGAATTAACAAAGTACAAAATAAATAGGTTAAAATAAATTAGATCAAATTATGTGTATCTTGCTGACTAAAATATTTAGAAATACATTTACTATAAATTTGTAAATGATAAATAATAACATATAAATGATTTTTAAAAGTAAAAGTCAGTAAGGTTTTAATATTTCAAAATCAAAAAGTATACAAAACTTTCAAATAAAAAATAAATAATATACTATATTTTAACCTTTATTACGGTTCATAATAATGGTACTGGTATTAGTAATGGTATTTTCTATTAATCCGTATTTTTCTCAGTTACATATATAATAAATACATTATGATGTGAGGAAAATTATCAAATAAGTATAAATAACTTATTTAAACAACAGGTAATGAATCATAGATTTGTGAAGCAGGTTACATCTAGAATATTTTGAATGCATATTTAAATAAATAGAATAATAATATTGAGATGAAACGTTGATTAATGTATACAATTTATAGTAATTGTAGAACAATTATAAATATTGCTTTAAAACTAAGGATTTCTTTTAATATCCATTTAAAAATGTAACATTTAAAAGTAACATTACTTAAACTGTAATTTCACGTCACTATTAACGTCACTGAATTATGTATAAATTGAACAAATTAAATATTTGTACCAATTATAATACAATATTTTGGTAAAATGTTTGACATTGCCTTAGTCGATAAATTTAAATTTAAATATATATAAATATAATGATAATTACCCCTGCATAAAAAAACATAACCGCAAATTTAGATACAGGAATTAAATTAACTTCTGTATTTTTCACAGAAAATGTTTTCCTATAAATCGCGATTTCTCTTCATCTATAAATATATTTAAAATGCGATTGAAAAACAAACAAAGAGACAGGCACAATACACTAGTGAATAAAACTAATAGAAAATAATAAAAGCTGTAGTAACTGTATGTATATAAACAGCCACAAACAAATAAAAACTGGAAAAATAAGTTTCCAACAAAACAATGTGTCGACAAAGTTCAAATAGCAAAACAAAAGAAGAAAAGTTTGACAAAAGGAACGAATGAAAATTCGACTTAGAAACGAAGGGGGAAGGAGAATGGGGTTGCTTACCTAGTCCAATGCCTTGCAGAAAATATTGTAAGCATTCGCCCACTTTTTCCGGCTAAAAACGTAGGCAACGATACAAAAGAAATCGA
Organism: Invenusta paracnida; assembly: GCA_036023295.1. Classification (NCBI taxonomy): domain Eukaryota; kingdom Metazoa; phylum Platyhelminthes; order Proseriata; family Coelogynoporidae; genus Invenusta; species Invenusta paracnida. The sequence goes on along the minus strand of JAYRBW010018241.1, from coordinate 6,638 downwards.
AAAAGGTTAGGGATGAGAATACTATATTATAGGAGTATGCAGTCAATAAAATAAAGCACCAAATTATCACTTTGACGAGTTATTATTCTCTAAAGAATATGTGTAAGCGAAGTTTCGCATCACAATTTTCCAAAGGAATTCCTTAGTATTGCTGAGGACAGATAATATAAGTAAATCAATAGAAACTTAACGTTAACAATGTTTGCATTAGGTTTACACCCTTATTACATACGTTTACTATGGCGGAGTTCTTCGCTATAAATTCTAGAATGCGGATTACCTTCATATAATATGATGCATTTTATCCTCAGAAAGGAACTGAATTAGGTAATAAGATGAAAAGGCGGCGGAGAGAGTGGGGAGAGATATATAAGCATAAATTATGAGAACCTTCAATTCTTCATGTATCGACTTAAGGAGGTCTAACTTATACATACACATACTATATCGGGAATAAGTAATAAGCAATACTCAGCACAATATGCATTTTACCATATTATATATTGTGATGGTTATCTTTAATGTAGAAATGTCGTAACAAACAATATAAACTATCAACTCTTTCAATTATAATCAAGAACTCAAGTCAACTATCCGTCATTGAAAGAACAGCATCGAACAAAAGCTTGTAAAATAAAACATAGATAATGTATAGTAAAGTATATTAAATATGTATGTTAATGTCAAATTTATACACAATATCTATATAAATATATAAAATATAATGTAACTATATTGTTGAATATACAAAAGACCATCTCACATAATAAACATACAAAGTAATAGCATTTTACGTTTAATTAAAAAAACTCGCTTTAGACATATCATATTGTACTATCTGATTTTTAATCAATTGAATGAACAAGATTTAGTACAATGTCCGTTACTAAAATGTCAGATAAAAATGTCTACAGAGTTTTTTTGCTAAGTCTATTTTTACAAAGATTAATAATTTTAGATTTAAATTTGCGAATGTAGTATAATATGATAGTTGAAACTAATACAAGCAGTTTTTATATAAGACATTGACTGTATATAACATTTCTACTAAAATCGGTAAAACACTTTTTTAATCTCCAAAAATCAATAATATAGCAAAGACATATCAATTTACAGTTATTAAACACTATGGTCACTAATTGTCAACAACCCCCTCTCACAAAGAAACAAACAATATGTCAATAACGAGGTGTACGTATACAGCCGTTATTTCAATGAACAATGTCCTGGGAGACACAGAATCGCTATTAAGACAGAAAATCGTTGACGTGTAATAGCTACGAGGGAAAATATATAGACAGTAGAGAGCAAGACCGCTCTCCACAGAAATATCCTGCTCTACCCCCAGTGAGAAATATAGCTCGAGTGTTCGGTTTAAACGAGCTACTGACAAATGACCTAAAAGCCCCGTTTCATTCTGACAAAAATATGAATTATAACGAGGCCATCGCCGGTCAAACTTGCAATACGGCTGACTAGAATGCTTTCGATTCCTATTAATTTTTCAGTTGTTTGTGAGTGCATACTATAATGAAATAAAAATGAAAAGCAAGAACAATTTATAAAAATTCCAATTTTAATAATTAACCAGTCAGGCATAAAAGTATTAAGAGAGCTAATGCTAAATATAGTAAGTTGTTCTTCACAAGTAGTATCCTTCATAATGTAACGACTAATTGATGCTTTAGAAATGGAATTGACAAAACTATAAAAATTATCTGTATAACGATTAAATATACGCTTAAATTTTAATACTAGTTGCAAAAAACCTCACTTTTCAACCTACTCTATTAACATTGTGACCAAAAATGTAAAGAAAATTGTCATTATCGAATTTCGTGGTAAACTGACAGAAGGAGTAGATTGATGAATTGACAAGCTAATATATTTTTTAAGAGATGGTAAAAACATGGCTCTAGTCTTAAGTGGTGCCGCTTTCTGTTTGAACGAGGTTTGTAACTTCAACTTGAAGAGAACAATAATTGTCGATGAAGTTAAACAGCATTAAAAGTAGTGCTATACGTCACAAGCTATACAAGCGTTTTATAGGCGTATTATGTCAGATAATCTGTAATATACAGCAATTGTGGAGAATATATTTCCTGCAACAAACAATGATACTAAGTGTATCTTATCTAATATTTCATATGATGAGTAAATGTAAATTGCAGAATTATGTTAACGCATTTTTCATAATTTTTATCGTTTATGAAAATATTATAAATAGAAATACCTACTTGATATATCAATAAAGAGGTATTTTTAGAAATAAAACTAATATATTACAATTTTTTTAATATTAAATTTAATAAAAACACGTAACATCTTCTTACACAATATAATAAGTATCACACGAATTCCATTACTTGTTTTGAGTCAGACACATACCTTTTTATACTACTAATGCCAGTTGTCTTTCAACTGGTTACTCACAGCTAGTGAAACAGACCTACCTTTTCGGTGAGCACATTGGCGACATTATCGACAAGAACAAGCTCCACCTTGCTTCGACGACCGGGGTCGTCCTTGAGATGCTTCTGAAGAGAAGAGTGGAGTGTCTTAACCGACTGACATTGGGAGGCCAGGGATCCAGCCATGAACATCACAGGACATCTGATTGAGTGGGAAGGGAGGAAAAAACACGTTCATTGATCTAAATACAAAATATTCAATATTGGAAATATCCCTTCCACTTCAAAATACATAAAACAACAGAAAAGCAAGTTTGAAAAATTAAATAAGTTTGGCCTATTTTCGGTTCAAGACTGATAATGCTCTTTAAAATATATTGTATTTTTTATGTTTCTGCATTGTAAATGTATATGAATTCATATATTTATTGGATGTAAGAACATTTAATGTTTTTTTTATAAACTGCATTGTTGTTCAATGTTGCTACAACATTTATTTTAGGATTAAAGAACACTAAGTACGTTATACGCAATTAAAATACTTTTATTAGATTATGTTTTAATTGTACTTAATAAATCTCTATAGAAACTGTCATGATGGAAGTAACATTTCCATTTAAATGTTTTTGATTATACACATTATTGTGTTTCCTGAAATTTTACTTTGTAATAAACTGTAATTTACTGTAATGTAGCAAAACAGTTTCTTGTATATGTATATTTATACAGTTATTAAATGTTATAATGTGACATATTCGGAAAACATTATATGTTATTTTTATAATTAAATAATAACTACCTACAATGTTATACATACATATAATGTATATATATCAGCATATGAATTTATTTAAATTCATTCTACAAATTATAAATCTAACAGAACTATTAAAAGGTAAATTTCAATTCTTTTTATGTATATACATATTATAAACTAAGCAAAATAATATTAGCATAATTTGAGTTATGGAACAAAGTTACATATGGTTCGATAACAGAAAATAAAATAAATTCATATTTTAAATGTTTGGCTTCATCTATAACTTGGTTTGGATTCGCATAAAAAGTGTTATACAAACTTCGTATATTTGTATTGGTATATTGTAAATAATACACTGAAACAGCTAGTTTTGTGAATATGTACAATGTAAAAAGCGAAAGCTAAATTATTTATTTAGAGCTGTATATAACTGTCTAATATAACTGATTGTCTAGCTGCCATATATAATATCAATCATTATGTAAACAAATAGTTAACAATATTTGCTTGAAATACCTTAAATTACAAAAAAGATTCATAAATACTCCCCTTTCATAACATTTTTAAGTTATATACATGAATAATATTCCATTCTGTAAAATAAAACTATACAAACGTATAGTTCAACACAACATGAGACAGTATCTTTAGATAATATTGATATAAAAATTTAAAAATATCTATTTTAAGAATTATGTAAGAAAATTAATTAACACTATTTGAAAAATGTAACAAAAGATTTGGATATTTAAACAATGGTGATACTTTTTAAAACAAAAATATCACACGAATAAGTTATTGTTAATATTAATAAATAATTTAAAGAGATTTTCTTTGTCTAGTCGTATAAGGTTAAATATTTTTAAACCCTACTTTATATGATTTTTTTCAGCTCGGTGCTTATAAAGAATAATTACTGATGAACTAAGTTTACATAATTGTCTAAAAATAACATATCATTTTGTTTAATTCCATGTGAGAAAAAAAGCTTCATTACATTGATAAATAACTCTTTGAAACTCTTTTATTAGAGAAAAACTTCTAATTATTACCAGTGCCTATAAACTACTACTCGTCAAAATGCAAATAAAAGAAATAAGCAAGACATGTATATATGCAACACTGCTGCAGTTGTTTTGGCTCAAAATTTAAAAATCCACCATTGGTCACAAAACGTGAAGAGACTGAAAATTGCAATATACAAGGACACATACTTTTATGCCGAAGAGGGACTAGATTCGGTCGGGATTAAATCAGCGAAATTATAACACATACGACAACTATAAGCACAACGAGTGAAGCAAGTTAATGAATAATTCCCCCGTGCTACTACGGTGACGAAAAATATGTAAACAAAATAATATTAAGGTAACTATAAGTCCTATGTATCTACTATACTCGACTGTGTATCAAATTTATTCAAATATACGTATATTATAATGTAGGTATACACGAAAATAACTAGCACATTACGCTCCACCGACGAAACACACACACACAAGCTGGAAATTCCTTTCATTTTCGAGTATTCTCAACACAGCTTCTATATTCGTCCTTTTCCTCAGCAATATATTGGCACAAGGAACATAACTATCGACAGTGTATCAATATTGCTATCATCAAACGATGTATCTAACACTAACTTTCTAATGAATTTGTTTCTTTCTATAATTTCTTTGGATAGTCAGTCGTATTTTATAAAAAAACACAGAAGTGCAAAACTCAAATAGAAAAGGAAATAAAAATAAATAAATGTATCTGACTAGTAATAAATACTATACACAACATATTATGGTAATTTAACGTGCTCCGCCACAACTTAGTATACGATTTACTTGTACAATAGGTAGTTATAAATACATAGGTACAAATAATAAGTACAAATAGGTACAAATAATAGGTACAAATAAAGCTAAACTATGAGTATAATAAAACAAGCGTGTATGTAATATGTAATATTTGACCACTATCAACATATCAAATTAGTTATATTAAGAAACATATTATGCACATGTAAATTTGAAAATATACGAGGGGACTTCAATATGTTCTTAGACACGATATCAAAGCAATACCCAAGACACCAAATATGTGTAATTTTATGAACAATAGAAGCAATTAAGATATTAGTAAAAATTTCATGGGTATAACATTCTACTAATATTAAAACAAATTATATTAAAAGCGACAATAACAATTATATAATGAATATTACGTTAATACTTTCAATATATTTATATATCAATGAAAATATATAATATTTGATACAATGCATATAAAGCCAGACAGATTTTTTTTTTGTATAAACTTCTTTAATAATATAATTTAATAAATGTTACTCAAGCTTTCTTTATAAGGTTTATCAAATAGATTTTCTTTTGATTTTTCTGGACTATATCTACTTGCTTTTGTCAAGTTACGTATTCAAACAAGTATTTTATTCCTGTATTATTCCTGGTATTCCTGGTATTACTTCTTCTGATGGTAACTGAAAAATTATCGTGCGACCACTCTATGGAGGGCACCAGGAAGTGAAGTTTGCGGAAAACATGCATATTTGCTATAAATTTATTTAAAAATAATGACAGTAGATTGTAAGTTCGTAAGTTGTATGTGACTGTTTTATTAAGTTCAAATGATCAGTTTATCTCACACGAATTGTAATTTCTACAAATACCTTCATAATTCAAATTTAGAAAAACTGAGTCAAATTGTATTTTTTTCGAAATAGATAATTTATTAAAGTAAAATTTCAACATGAACTTTATAAAATTCAGTCCTTAAAAGTCAATGCATTTTATATCCGATCAAATCTCTTTTTGGATAAAAATTCCACTTCTTAAAGTGTTTGGAGTAAACGTTACCTTTTCTGTCATGTGTTTAGCAGCATTTTGACCTAAATTTGAATTATGAAGATATCGACTTGACCTTTTCACCAATATCTTAGATGTTTCTATTGTTCCTAAAGTGGAATATATTGGGTGTGCAGGGTATTGCTTTGATATCGCTTCCGAGAACTTATTGAAGCACTTTAGTATATAAACATTTAGAGTCGAGTTTCATAAATAATTAATCTATATTCGACATAAATCATTTGTTTGCGAGAAAAAACGCAGTTTTGGTGTCCTGTCAAATTATTGGCAATATTTTCGGTAATTATTTGTACCTAATTAATAACAATTTATAAACATGTGGCACGATATTTGTTACTGTAAACACTTATAATAATATTCATTTGAACTATCAATCAAATTCTATATGGTAATTCTTGTCAGGATGCCATGTACACATTGCTAATCAAATACTTACTCAGCCATACATGAATAAATATATAGGTTTTACTTATTTTTTCTATAATTAAAATTACATTTTTTTTAATTAGTAAAATATTAGGTATCTAGACCTATGGCAATAGGTCGTTAGCTAGTAAAGCTAAGCGAACTATGTAGTAGGTAATATAGGATAGT
>JAYRBW010018230.1:0-12835 GCA_036023295.1 Invenusta paracnida | reverse complement strand
CGGAGTGGGCTTAATAAACGGCTTATTTTAATATGCAAACTAATAAAACAATTCCGGACTGGGAAAAAATGGGCACAGTAAGCGGCGTCGTTTACTGTAGTTTATTTTTTTAAATACATCTAATTAGTGTTTAATTTACAATTTTGTCAACATTTACATTCTTAATATATATATTTAAATATAATGTTCTTTTACTATCAGTTAAACTTGTATAGCTATTTACATTCTTGTATATAAAATATAATGTAAATATAAAGGCTATAATACGATTATAGCAATTCTAATGACAGATTGTTTAATTTTCTCAATTTTAGACTTCACACAAAAAAGATGGGGTTTAAGTGGAAAACACTGAAGGAAGATTCAAAGGGACCAGGAATAGCAAATTACCATCAGAGCCTTAAGTATTTATTTGATTGCCAACTTTCTTTTTGTCGTCAAAAACTATTTAGTAAGTTAATTTTATAAAAAACAGTTTTTTCACTTTTTATATTTTATGGTAAAATTAGTATTAGTACCTATTATTATTGAGTATATAAATTTATATTATAAACGTGAAATCGGTTATATTAATAAATTAAAGATTAATCCTAAAAACTTTATAGAACACGTTAAACCCCATTAATTTAATTAATACAGATAATACGAAATATGTACAATAAATAAAAATACTTATAATAATTAATTTTTGATTATTCTATGAATTCTATGTGTTTATTGCTTTTTTGGTTTTGTTATAATAGTGGTACTAAACTTCAATGTTTATTAGTTACAACATATCTACATAGAAGCAATCACACTGCCGTTAATGTATTAAAGTATCAATATATAACTTACATTGAAATATATATATATTATTTTTTATGTTAATCAAATTAACTATTCTGATAATAATTTTGAAATATTTTCTTTTATAAATATGCTTTTTTGGGTAGAATATTGTATATATTCAATACAATTGTTGACAAAATATAAATAATCTATATTTTATTTTAAGTTTTAACATATTGCAAATATTATTTTTTGTCTGAAACCAAATTTAATATACGCATTTTTAATTAGAAACAAGATTTATTTTCTAATAGTAAGGTGCAGTAGAATGTGATGATGCCTAATTGAAAAATAAATATCCTTGTTTTATACAATCCGATATTTAATAGCTATAGAAACAATATTTACATTTTAATGTTACAGTTTGCTTTCATCGCATTTGTACATTCAATCAGGTCTCCGAGAAACTACTTTCAGTTTAACAATTCAGTTATGTTTTAATGGGGAAGTTTCAGTTCAACTCTTTGGAGGGGGAGTTCGGAATCTACAGTCAGATGAGTGGTGGATGCTACTTTGTCAGCGTAGAACAGGTACTGCATAGTGTGCAACTGCGTTCTATCCAGTCTGCTTCCAATGAAGTTCACCCCTGCAACGTCGTGCGAGATTGTTGTGATTATCCTTTTACGGATGAGGAATAACTTTCTTGGATTCAGTCTTTCTCAACTACCTGCAGTTTTCTTCACCATAACGTTTAGCCTTGTATTTTTATCTGGATATGTGACATTGAAAGAAAGCATTTCTTCAGATTGTGATCCTCCAACTACTGAAGATAGTTCAATTGAGGTAGTCTAAGGCATCCTCCCGATTCGCTTTTTTGTTTCGCATGTATGATTTATTTTATTTACAATCAGAAGCAGTGGATTGTAACAATCGACTTATCAGCTGTTATGTTTAATTCTATTTGATATTTTTTTCCTTCAGAATCAGTATGTCTTAAACAATCCGCTATTGGTTGTGCTATGTTTTAGGTAATTATTGTTGTATATTTATCGAATTAATGTTTTCTTAACAGTTTCACGTGTTCATATTTTGTTATATTAATTATATGTACCATATTATCTTTTGTAATACAAATTTGCCGTATGATATTTGGTGCTTTTGTATTTATTAAATTCAGTCTTTTAATCATAATTATTTATCAATCTATAACATTTTAAATCAACAAATTATCAACAAAATCGCATTCTACTGTAGGAAATTATATGTAAAGGTACTTAGATCTGATTTTGAGAAGTAAAAAACATGAAAAATAGGTCGGCCTAAATAGATTTAGTCCACAAAATCTGAACCTTCCGGTCCCGTAGTTTTAGTAGTCCCTAAATTGTACAGGTGGTTTCTCATATATACTATTAATCACTATGATCTTAATGACGTAATGAACCTATTGTATCAAGTTTTACTAGGTAGTAATTCAATTGGAAATTTTTGGTAAGCCTTATTAGACCTTTAATATAATATACATATTTGATCATTTTCTATAGAATTATATTTAAAATGTTCGAATAATATGCTATTCTAATAGTACATACCATTAAACTAATTCATATAAATTCAGAAAAATCTATTTCAAATATTACATATAAAATTAATTTTAGCCCATGTTTCATTCATTCATGACAATAAGATTCTATATATTTCCTCACAGAAAATTAAGAATTTTAAAGAAAATTAATAGCACAATGACGTGCAACGGAACCAATTAAAAAATAATTAAAACCTAACAAAGGTAAAAATATGCATTTAAATGCATATACATTTTTTGTGGGCTACTTTACATAAGCCGTTAAATCGGATAAATATCAAGCATTTATTATTGCATTTATAAAAATAAGCATATTAAAAAATTGGTTTACAATTACCTATTGCATTTGTAATTGTATTTACAAATTTAATTATTTTAATATATGTATAAAATAAAATAGAATATATATGCATATCTATAGAATATAACTAAATAACAATAAATATGAATTATACTAATTAAGAAAATTAGTAATACAATTACCTACCCATTAATATACTTTAAGTTGTATATTCTTGACATTTTCATTGCAATTGCTTTTGTCTAAAATATAACAAAAATTTAATTGAACAAAAGTACAAATCAGTAAAATTAGAATAATAAAAATACCTGAAAAAATTACTTATAAAGTAAAAATTTATTATAAAACTAAAAATTAAATAATTGCATGAAATTTTTACAATTAATAACAAAATATGTGATGACATTATCTATATTTCAAAAATTAAATATGTCATGAATATCTGTGTTACTCACATCTTTGAGATTTGCACCTTTTACAATAACTTTTGCTCCAAATCGCATGCAGTTATTAATCTTCATGATTGGAGCAGTGATAGGCATTAGAACTATAACGGGAACAGAATATCGCCGACCATGATATGCCAAAGCCATGGCGTGATTTCCAGCACTGGCAGCGATAACACCTCTCGCTTTCTGCTCCTGGTAATATATGTTGATTAAAACTATAGCTCAACATTAAAAACGCAGATTGCATATTTTCAAAGATTATCAATATGTTCTTGTGAGGCAATTTGAATTGTTTAAAACCATATATATAATACAAAATGTAGTAAATAATACATAATTACTGAAGGATAAGTAAGTTTCATTTATTGAAAATAATATATTTATATTGCTGAATAAAGTTAAGATCAATGTTAGTCGTAATATTTTCAAAATTGATTTACTTTTATCGTCAAAATACTCGTTCTAAAAGGTGTAAATAATAAAATATATTTAAAGATAATACAATCAACAAGCATGACCATTGCTAACCTCACCGCGTATTTAAGAAATACAAAATTAATTTACATGTTATAGTTAATACAAATGTTATGCTATAAATTTTTTTGCTAATTATAACATATAACCAATATTACAAATATAATATTTGATTATTAATCCCATTAACAAAGTAGATATTTTAACTTAATGTTTAAAAAGACATTTAAGATTTGTTTATGAACGCATTATTGCTATACTTATTGTCTAATTTATAACTAATAAATGATATTTTTCGTATATGAAATTTTAAAGATTGGTAATTTATCTACATCATTAAAAATATATAATGTATTCTATTTCAATTCATATCTATAAAGCGTAAGAATGGACATTATAAAAGACACATTTTGTGTTTAAGTTACAAGCTACTTTTAATTTAGAGATATGAAACTTACGTCTGTTAAATTTAACAAAGCACAGCAGGCTCCGCGTTCTTTAAAACTAAAATAATAAAAATGACATCACCATTTAAATAAATAATACAATAGATAAAATACACACATTAAGCATAATTTAAATTGTCATGAAAGAGTACATACCAACCGGTGATTTGGGTGTGATCTCGCTTCAAAAATATTTTCATGTTGAAGAGATCTGATAAACGTGAATACTATACCGAAGGTAAAACTCATTTTAGTGTTTGATTTATATTGATAAAATAATCCTTAAAATAATAATTCTTACATTACACGGAGTTTTCATGATTGATTCTTTTATGAAGAAAGAAGCTGCAGTAACATCTTCAAAATTGACCCTGACAGGATTACTAGGGTCACAGTGTGGATCAAAGAGGTCTGGATCATCATCATTAGGAACATCAATATTTATAGCGTTAATGGTATCCAAAAATGTGAGTTGTTCTTCTGATAGTGTATTACTGATGTTTGGGATAACTTTATATTTGTTAATATCCGGGCTGTAAAATTATATTCAAAATAATTTAATTGATTAATACAGTAAAATATATTTGTTAATGATATTGTACTTATATAATAACAAAACAAATTTATAATAGTAATGTTTCTCTCAAAATAATATTTAAACAATAAATCGTTGATTTAAAGTTGCAAGTTTTATAACAACGTTTCAGTTTCTCTTGATTTAATAATGTTTTTACTGAGCATTCACACTAATGTAAATAATGACACATTACACATACATATTCAACCAGTCATTTAAATACACAGCGGTATGATTGAAAGATAAAAAATTCATCTGAAAAATTATCAATCAATATTATAGCGGGAAAAACGAATCTATCTAGCTGGAAGGTTGGTACACTTCTATTTATTTGAGAGAACACTTAAGAATTTGGAAAGTGATATTTTAATATATTTCAGAGTAATATTATTTGGACATATTATGAACAAACAAAAGTTACATTTACTAATTCTAAAAATATAAATGATAATACATTACAGTGTACCCTTCAATTACTTATGAGATCGATTTAATTTAATTGATTCCTTATTAAAACACAGCAAAAGTTAATCATTTTAATTCTAGGAGATGTAAATACCTGTTTCGGGGTGTCCCACGTTTTTGTGAATACATCTGAAATAAAAAAGGAAAATATCGAATCATTTAAAACTATATATGTATATCGAAATAGCTATAAAACTGAATATATTAAAATAGTAAATATTAATACACATATTATTTACCAATTTTATAATCATATTCAGATGTAAGCTAGAATATATATAAAGAGATACTTTCAAAATAATTTTGGATATATTTAAAAATAAGAACCATATATTAATGGTTGCACAAATATTAAAATTTTATTTGTAAAATCTTTTATCTTGATAGATTTAGAAAAATATTAGTATACATTACTGATTGAACAAAGTTTATAAATTAAATTAGGAATATCTATCTTACTATTATATATACACATCAAAACATATGCATTCAACAATAAAATGACTTTAAATTTAGTATAAATTTCATAATTTTAAAAATTATATAAACAAATTAGAACTAATTTTGGGGATATCATAAATAAGTTGTTTATAAAAAATAACATATATACCACCAGCCCAAAAAATTAGGACATTAAAAAAAATTGAATTGAATAAAATAAATCTTATTGCATACCATAAAATTAATTTATATTTATATATTTACAAAAACTATTAAGCCATACTACTAATCTATTATGTACTGCTATCATTCATATACTTTTACCTTTTTAAATGCACCAGGATTTGAATTCCTTATTGATAATCCAAAAAATAGAGCATAATTTAAAATAACTATCATTAAAGAAATAACAAATATTATGTAATCATAAGATAACTGCATAATTTATATCACCTAATTATATTCACTTTCAGTAAGTGAATATTATTAAATATTTAATAACACATAAATTTGTTAAACTTTAGAGCATATCTAATTAATTTCAGTGACATTTTAGCATCCCACTTTTTTGATAGTCATTACATAAAGATTATTATCTTATTAACTACTTTATAAGTAAAGATATACATTTAATTGTAAATAATTTAAGGATTAGTTACTTCATTTTGTGGCTAGTTTTTGGAAGACTATATGAGATTATATTATACAGCAAGCAATTATATTATTTAGAAATGGAAAAACATGAAAATAATTCATTAAAACAAAATTACACACCTAAAGTATACAATATTAATTGAAGGGTGAAAAAAAGTCATTATGTTACACTATAAAACATTGATGATTTCATGGTCATATTATATGTTTTTTATGAGTGTAATTATTAATTAAAAAAATCCCCTATGTTGAGGTTTCATAATCAGTTTAATTTAATATTATACTATTAATTATCATATGGGGATAATGGTTATCATAATGTTTAATGCTAATTTTCTTAATATTTCAATTATGTAATTTAACAAGTTTTTCCTCTGCACACTTCAATTTATATATTTATATATGACAGTTAGTAAACCATTTTTGTATAAAATCTTGCAAAATTGATATTATGTTTTAAAGACACTAAAAATATGATTTTTTAATATTTATATAAATATAAATTCTTGAAAAGCCATAGAATTTCTCATTTAGCTTCCAATCAGTAGAACTTAATAAAATTTCATTTTAATATAATACAATATATATTTAAATATTTCAAATAATATAGTTATTGATATATATTATTAAACAATTTGACTAGGTACTTATATGTTTCTTTAGTTTATACATTACTATTATAAGAAAGATACATATTTCTTTTCATCCAAAGATAAAAAAGACATAGAGAATTTCTGAAATATAGAATGGAATGCTGCTAATATTAATAATATTAAAATAAAATACACAAAAGCCAGAAGCCAAAAAGATACTTTCCTCTTGCTAAAGAGTATATGCTATTCAACTGCCCTATAAATTAATTATCTGTCTGTCTAAAGAAAAAATGCATTATGACCTAAAATGCAATGTCCTACTCTGTAACAACATCCAAAGTACAATTAGCATCTGTCTCCATGCTCCCCCCTAAATCTGCCTCTGGTATACAAGGATTTAAGTAGTTTACAGAACTTAATATATAAGCACATACTGAAATTTCAAACTAACTATGCAAACAATATACTAGAAAGAGACTATATAATTAACCTGCAAATTAAGGAAGCTATCCTAATACATGACCGCAAGCCTGATATCAATAAAAAGGAAGAATGCAATGAACTCATTAATCTATTATTTTTACTTTTCTTAATGATGTATATAACACAATATTTTCATTTTATATAATATAACCTGATAGACTATATATACTATTCTTCTGTATTCTTATTTATTATTAAGTAAGCAATTTATTAAGCTTACTTAAATTAATATATTGTGTAATTATTCATTTATTTTAATATTTTTGGAGTGGAGCTGTATTTGTAAACATTTTTAAAATAAACTTTACAGCTTATGACTTTATTTATTTTCTATTATAAATATCAGCTAAAGGAAAGCTATGGCTATAGAATCTCCAGCCCTGTTATTAAGTAAAAAGGACAAAAATTGAACAAGAGCTTTAAACATAATATTAATATGATAATGATGTATTTATATTATAATTCATAAGCATTATGTCGATCACAATGATTTAAATTTTAAATATCAATGTCATGCCAATAGAAATATAACATATATATATATATATATATATTAGATAAATAAAGATTTAGAGATTTAAATCTCCATGGTCATGCCATATAATGTCATGACATTGCTTGTCACATATCATATTGAGTCATCATATTATAGACATAGAAATAAAGCTAGAAATAAATATAGTTAATGAAATATAATCAATTCTAAAAATAAAATTGGACAACTATATTTATTAAGTATATATAAAATGAATGAATTAAATTTAATATGATGTAAAATGTGAATGGGTACATATTAATAATATTATTAGTATTAAAAAAATGAACTATGCTTTAATAGAATGAATATGTTTTTAAACTAGCCTAAAATTGATTGATTGATTGAGGTAGGCTTGCAATATGACCTTATTAATTGGAAGGATTCGAGAGTATTTCCCTTTTAACCTAGTTGTTACCAGGGAATATATGATCCACGTATGTATATGTATATAAATATATTTATGTACATACGATACATGTATCTAAAATGTGTAATATATTATTTACAATATTAAATTGGTGCAAGTTTCACATAGCAACCTTACAAATTCTTATACTAAATTATTACAGTAAAACAAAGCAATATAAATAATGTTGCTGATTAAGTACAAAATTGTTTTGTTGATTGCTTATCAATTGTCTTATTGATTTGTATAATATAAATAAATATGTATAATTTTAATTTCAATCTATAAATAAGATTTTTAGAAATTAAAAATTGTGCTGTAAAATTAAATAAGTTCGTCATATTTCAAGGGTATATAACTTGAGAAATAAGAAATATCCGCTTGAGCGCAATTCAAATATTTTACATTTTCCACATAAAACAACTCTTTAGGTGCACACAATGCAGATTTGGTGTGCTTAATCGAGTTTACCTCACGAAAATAATAACCCTAATATTTGCGCTGAAATCCCCCTCATTATTATTTTTATTTTCCTATAAAAATACTAAATATACTTTTAAAATAGAACTAATTATAATAATTATTTTACTTAAAAAATAGCTATTAAGTTTTAACAAAATTGTTTTGGAACTCTGTTGCTTGTAGTTCATTTATAGTTTTTTCCTCTCCATCTAGTGCTCTAATTATTTCATATGTAATAAAGGAGGTGTCAACACCAAATTTATTAATGAATTATCATTAAAAGTGAGAGACATTTTTCAAAAGATATATTTATGTGAAAAATCATTCAAGTGTAATATCAATATCGCACTGTGACACTACGCATTTAGTGATTCTTAATTACATAGGTATTTATTTATTTAGAAAATATTAAAAGTAAGATTTATTTTTGAAAAGATATATTATGGTGAAAATCATCCATTTGTAATTATCATACCGTGATAACTATGCTTCAGTGATTCTTAATTCCATATATATTTATTAAAAAAATCATTAAAAGTAAGATTGGTGGTATTCACTTTATACACAAAATATTTCATTTATCCAATACCCAGTAAACTTCTATTCAAAGTGGTTCTTCCAATTATAAATGCAAAGCCGCCTAACAGTAAAAAAAATCCCATGCCAATTATACCTTTTTGTATTGCAAAAAGGCTTGTAAGCATAGAGTAATAATACCAAGAGAGTTCACTCGGTCAAAAAAGCGTAAATGTGTTTGTTTAAATATTCAAAGTTCGCCATTTTATATTCCCACCAATGCGATGGTAATTTTTACGTCTAAAACAGTATAAAAGATCGAATTTCAAACAGGCAAATGTACATATATGATATAAAGTATTGATATGAAAAGTAAAAATATAGAAATGTGCACCTGAATTAGAGCTACAATAATGTGTAATTTATAGGAGTATATAGCTTGAATAATAATAAAGTTTTTCAATAGCGGAAAAATAACTAGTTTTGCCTACTTTTAAGCCGTAGGAATACGAAATAAAGTGCCCGTACAATATAGTCTATGCATACCAAATAATGTAGGCAAAACTAGTTATTTGCCGCTATCGAAAAACTTTTTTTATTATTTAAGCTACACTTCTATAAATTACATATTATTGTAGCTGACATTCTGACGCACATTTCAAAATTTTTGGTGCAGTTTCAAAATGGTGGATTTTCCGCTTCAATCAAAAGAGTGAGCCTTCTTTACAATCCTATATTTTTTGGTCATTATAGTGTGGACCAAACATTTGTGGTTTTATATGACGTTATTATTACTACTTTATACCACGTGTTATTAAATATAACTATTTTCGTTTTGATCGAATGACTTGTTTGAATTTTGTTGAAAATGGATTTTTATTAATAATATACTACTAAACACTTTTTATGGGAATAAAGTAGTATGTTACCATAAATCAGGGAGGTAATTTTTCAGTGCATTTTTAAAATTAAATTCGAAATCTATTTCCGGTCGAATGACCTTGTCTGTAAAGTTTGATAGATGTAAACATTCAAATGCGCTATAAGTGAACTCTCCTGGTATTATTACTATTTGGACAGGAGCATAAATATTAAAGAAACATCCACACTATTAGCACTTTTCCACAAATAATTTACTTATTTCCTATTTAAAAAAGAAAAGAAAAAAAGGGTTTTCCCGTCGTGTTTTTTATTTATATTTTAAAACGAAAACTAGAAGACAGTCACGCCGCATCCAATGAATACATGACACAGCTATTTACATATATTTAGCATTAAAATAATTCTTTTATTAAGGTGTTATAATTTGGGTAATAATTATCATTTCAATGATGTTTTGATGACTTTTCCTCCATATCAAATTTGGGAGTATACAAGGCAGAGATTGCCAATCATGTGATGACACTCACCGATACTCGGCGATGAGACGGCTGCCACGAGATAGATGGTGTATTCGTACTTATGATTGACGATGTAGTAGTAGCTGGACACCACGAACAATGGGCGGGACCATCCAGCATTGCATTTGAAAGAACATAAGCAGACAATGTTTAAATTAAATCTTTAAAACGATTGATTGTCTAGGTTCAGGGTAAAGAGAGCCCAATACTTAAGCATATCTTATCATATAAATTGAGGTAGCTAAATATTTAGGGTATAACAAAGGAATACAAAAATAATACCAAAAATTGTGAATCATATTAAAAAAACTAGCGAATATTACGTCTATATTGTGGTAAAAAATGAGAGTTCAACTTTGCCGATGTTTAGTGTACGCTCTTACTGACGTTTGAACGGAAAACGACATCAAACTAGTTTACTCGTCAACACCATATAATAGTATTTTTTCTCTCTCCATATGTACATCGCATGTATGCATGTAATTACAGGATACTATAATACTGTAATTAGGAGCTTATTACACCCTTTTGCTTTTCCTTTAAAACATGTCCCTACATTACATGCTGCATACAAAAAATTAGTGTATGATGAAGCAATATAAATGCTTTTAAGGAAGACGTTTGATCTAAGCTATGTTTAGGAGTATTGTCTTTATAAGAATACCTACTGTGTAATGATATTCGAAACTGCTTATTATATACGAATCCAGATAATATTAAAACATGCAATAATGACAACTCGAATGTATGTTTAGGGAATCTAACAAGATATTGGAAAATTTCCGGAATTTATGAGTCTTGCTCCCAATGGGGGACCTCAGCGGGGTCCAGGGGCAGAGTCCCTGACGGGGGGTTTCGAGGGCGGAGCCTACGCTCTATATTTTTACGTCTACCAATTTTTAAGGAAAAGGAGACTAATTTCCAAAAAATGAGAGAAATTAAAATGAAGCTCAAATGGTAATTACAGTAATATTATATATTTTCGCTTATAGCGCGAAAATTGTTAAATGGTAAATTACATGAAGCCATGAAATAAAATAAGTTTATTGTTTTCACTAAATGTTTCACAATAAAAATGACAAGATAAGTTTGAAGAGGGAATAAAGTAGGGGGTGGTATAATTTTTATTCGATTTTCTTGTGAATTGTAGGAGGTAACCAAATCGCCTCAAAATTTCCGGAAATTTATATTCTCTGTTAATATTGGGGTTCATAAATGTTACAATAAAAAGTATCGTGAATAAAATGAATTTATTTTAAGCACTAGAATAGTAAGTATTATAATAGACATGTTGAGTTGTTGAGCATTGCATATTAGAGTTTCATAACACTTGTTTAGACGCAAATAGAATAAATATGAATAGACTAAATAGACATGAATAGAATAATGTTTTGAAACTTCGCTTGTAGAGTAAAAAACATGTTTTTAATCATTTCTGAAAGAAAAATCTATTTTTATGTTACAATGTAAATTATTGCACGAAATTAATCAGTGTTTCGTCTATTTGAGAGAGTATGTATTTTTTGTTTATATAAAAAGTAACATTTTCATATTTTTACAAAAAGGGGCATTTTTAGAGTGTGAATTTTAATATAGCGCCACTCTTTTAGACCAACATATTTTTAGGATATTTTCAGGGTTTTTTTGTTGGATATTTCCTTGTAAATATATAGGCAAGATTTTATATTTTAGGCAGTTTAACGTCTTACCCAGGGCCAGGACTACAAAAAAATTATCAAATTATTTATATACAGTTTTCACTAACTCATAGACACTTCTTTTTCTTAAGATTAAAAATATATTATGTACCTAAAAAAAATCGTGTATGTAATCAAAAATTCGTGTATAATCTTGGAAATAAATTCATGTGAAATGAAATTACCTCACTGTTAATTATGCTGAAATAAAATTCAATAAAACATTTTTTTCCTCCACCACAAATTATTTTTAGAATATTTTGTGCATTTTGCCAAAATTTAAGGACATTTTAGGAAATTTTACGAGTCCCTTAAAATTTTAGGAGAGTGGACACCGTAAGTATTGTAAAACTTTATTTTGGGAAAAGTCTCAAAGGTACTGTTGGGAATGCGGGGACCACATTTTGGGGGTCTACATTGCATAATTGAGGTGGGCTCATTTGGAAGGGAGGCTCATTTGAGTGGGTGAACATTTGGAGGGGGGACTCATTTGGAGGGAGGACTCATTTGGAGGGGCTCAATTGGAGGGGCTCATTTGAAGGGGGGAACATTTGGAGGAGCTCATTTGAAGGGGGAACAT
>JAYRBW010018229.1:0-34238 GCA_036023295.1 Invenusta paracnida | reverse complement strand
ATAAAAGTATAAAACGTGTCTACCCTGGTTAAATTTCTTATATGAATTTATCTATCATTTTCATCCCTTGATTTATTGCTTAAAAATTTGACTTCCATTAAAAAGTAATAAAGTGAAAGTGTCAAATACTCCCTTTAATTATAATATAGTAGTGGCACATTATTGATTGGAACGTCAGTTTGCGCACTTTCAGATTCCAGAAACAAGTACAGCAATGTGATTTTGAGAAGTACCTATGTACGTAAATCGGACAGCGAAATGCGATTTTAAGAAATAATAAATAATCGGACGGCGAAATGCGATACGGCGAAATGCGATTTTAATAATTATTAAATAATCGGACGGCCAAATGCGATACGGCGAGATGCGATTTTAATAATTAATAAATAATCGAACGGCCAAATGCGATACGGCGAAATGCAATACGGCGAAATGCTATACGGCAAAATGCTATACGGCAAAATGCGATACGGCGAAATGCGATACGGCGAAATGCTTCTACCCCATACATACATATATACATACATACATACATACAGTTCATCTAATTTATATTGTGTTTTATTAAATTGTGTATACACACTTTTCTCCTGTTACACACTTTTCTCCTACAATAAATGCTTTATTATTATTGTTATTTGTTATTCTACTGCTGACTAGCAATTAGTAAGATAACACCTAAAAGTGGCTAGGTAAATAAATTTAATTAAAACCTTGAATATATGATCATGAATATATATGTACATCATGGTTAATTAGAAATTTAAGGCTAATATATAAATAAATGTATAAGCTTATATATCACATTCTATAAACAGTATATTCAAGACTATTCCAGCAATAGATTACTTAATTGATAACATTGTAATAGTCTTCATGTATATTCAAAAGACGGAGTCACTCAAGCTACGTTTTGTTTTTGTGCCACAATTATACTTAAACTTATTATATAGAGTAGACATAATTTTTTGTTTATTAGCACATTAATATTTAAGCTGAAACTATCTAATGTTAATCAAGCTCTCTAGAGTGATTGTACAGACTGATACGTTTGTATAATTTGTTTATTTTCTGAACCTTACACGAAGTTCGTTGTCATTTTTCCAACACAAAAAGTGGTGTTTTGTTTCAACTTTTCTGTTGCTAATAGATACGACAAGAGAATGGTGCCAGTATAGACAGACTGTAACAAAAAGTAAAGGGATTGCGGCTATTGAAATATTATAATAACCTAATGAATAAAAGCTCTTTTGAAAAAAGTGAATAGAAACGAAGATCTTTCCTTGTTTTAATCGGTTTTTGGTTGTTTTATTCTGCTATATAAGGTTTTAATCCAAAATAAATGTTATATAATTTTTGAAATAGCAATATTGCTTTCTTTTTCTTTTTCAAAAGGGTTTTATTCAGTTATCAGAATTAATTCAAATGTGAACGTAATAATAAGTATTACGTTTTATCAAATTAGATTCCAAAATGATATAGTTGAAGAAAAGCTAAAATGTTATCTTTATGAACTGTTTACTAAAAGAGTATTAAGTATACATATATGTCATAAAATTAAATTAAATTAAATTCAGATAAGATTTAAAAAATCAATTTTGTCAATGGAAATTAAAAACAAACATGTTAAACAAATAATCCTACACATTTATTTATATTTTCATTCAAGTATTTTTAAAATTGTATATTATATAATATCTTTAAGTTAATAGCATTTACATATTTATTTATTTATTCCTCATGTTAATCATACAAATTCTTTAAAAATGTGGTGAATTTCAAGACGATCTAAATGATTAAAGTGTTATATATTTTATAACTTTCACTGTATCTTTCTTTTATAGCATTCTTTTCCAATATATATTTAATCTTTTTCTTATATGAAGTAATAATATTTAAAGTTTAAAAAAATATTCTATTTAAAATTTTCGAAATTAATATAAGAATTTTGATTATTTAAACGATACTTAAGAAAGGAAATCTACGAAGCCAGGAATTGCGAGTCTTCTAAAGTGAACTAAGTAAATTGTTATTTTGTTTATCAAGATATAATACTTTAGGTTCTTCTAAAATTATAAAGAGGATGAAGATGTGACAATTATAGGAAATTAAAACCGTGAAATATAACATACAAGGTTTAAAAATTCTTATAAAATAAAAACATATATTTCACTTAAATATTGAAATGAAAGTCAATTTAAAAAGAATGATATTTAATATATGATGTATTACATTTATATTATATTTCTAATGTTTGCCTTATGATGTTAAATATTGAATTCTAAGCACTTACTTATTATTAAATGTTTATTTTAAAATAGGGTTTTTAGTTATTTTAAATTTCACTCTCGTTAAACACTGTCATATTTAATATTTTGCACTAGTTTTATTCGAAAATAAAAATATAAATTTATTCATAAATGTGTATGAAAGTGTAGAAATATTACATATACTGTGTGTCCGAGATAAAGCGTCTAGCATTATATTTTAAATAATTTCAGTTTTCTGTCAAATCCAATTATGTCATAATAGCAATAATAATAATAATTGAAGAAGATACTCATACCTTTCAATACGCAATTGACGATTTCAATCTGCGGCAGTTTGTTTTGAACCCCCCCCCCTTTTATTCAGTATACAGTTCACCATTTGATCAAATAGGTTTATCTCACACATGCCAAACCCGGTTGGGAATAAAGTTGTCATCATTGTTTAATAGTTTCGTTCATTTTGGCTATTAGTCGTCCTTGTCCTTGGGTGCGTTCAAAGCTAAGTCGTGTCCCATCATTGATCCATCATCCTAATGCTTTTATAATCTTTGGGACTTGTTGAACATCTGCTGTCTCAACAGACCACGCAGTTTCCAAAATGCAGGGATTCTAAACACCCATTCATATTTAATTATTTCATTTAAGAGTCTCTATAAAAAACACAATTTTGTTATGCATAAATTCGATTATTGATTATTGCGTTATATATTATGTATAAGCATAGATATGGATAAAATTCAAATATACAATTATTATTATATTTAATCTATTATTTAAATGTACTATAGTTAATATATCATATAATATAGTTATAAGAGTAATACATGCATTTCAATTAAAATATTTGTACATCTTTTAATGGCGCAGAATTATCGTAAATCTAAGATATAGAATCTATTTAATGATATAAAAATCAATTTTAATCAATTTAAAGATTGGTGCATTTTGTCCATTTGCTTATAAGGGGCTCGAATTTGAGAAATAGAAGCTTATTTCAAGTTTACAATTATGTACTTAGAAACGATCTTAATTACAACTCAAACAAACTTATTTTTTATAGTTCTGTATGAAACATAACTTAGTATTAAACTTAGTGCTCGTAGAAATAGATTGTTTTACTTTTTCTTTTGCAGGGGATGAGAGAGAGAACTATCTATTTTTATGATAGTGCCAAATTTAGTTATATGCTACTTAAATTTCATCAGTAGTACATTAGTGATGTGCATGAATGTTTATGATTACTACAAAAATAACTATGAAAAGTTAAATATATAAAAAATTCGAAGCCCTTAATGGAAAGGTAATAATAGAATAGTACAAATTTGTGTAACTTTAAAAGCAAAATTTTTCAACTACAAAATTTTGCTTGTATCAACCTTTAGAATAATATTTAAAAAATGAAAATATAAATGATTAAAAAAATGATTTTTCAACTTGTTTGAGCCATTTATTGAAATAAACATTAAATGAACAAAGCAGAAATCATAAGCACTTAGGTAATTTAGTTATTCATTTACTTTGGGCCATATTTTCCAAATATATTAATTATTCATCAAAATAATTTTCTAACTGTTCCATGACCGACTACAATTTATTTTGTAAGGCTACATATTTTATTTTATCATATTTATACTCTTTTCTTCTACTGAAATTTTAATTGGATCTCATATGTTATTGAAAAAGAACAATAAGTATGCTGGATACATAATTAGTTATTAAAATATTACAACAAAAATATTTTTTTGCTTATTTGTCTTCTGGAGAATTTTAAAGAATTTCTTCAAATAATTTAAAAATTATAACCCCTCGTATATTGAAACAATTGTGAATCGCTTCATTAGGTGTTTGAATGAAAAGAACGGTAGTTTGACATGCATGTAAATCTATATGTATATAAAACAATAATATGACAGAATAAAATGATAAAACAGAATATAACAATACGTGCGATGCCAACCTTATTTGCGGAATGCAGCAATGAATCATAAATAGTTTTTCAACGTCCATACAATGTCATTGCTCGACCTGCAAAATTTGGAATGACCTTCCTGAGGATTTGTGAACTGCGGCAAGGAAGAAGTTGACAATTGGATTCTGGAATTCCAGGATGCCGGCTGGCCTGAAGAGGATGCTGTCCACTGAAGATCCATCAGACCATCGAAGATCCATCGCACACGAGTAACGAATCCAGGGGAACTAAGTCTACCAGAGCCCACACGCTGGTCATATGCAAGACAGCCTTTCATCAATTGGGCCCAAGATCGTATAATTCAACAAGATCTTTTGACAAACTAGACATTTCACTTTAACTATCTACTTGTAAATCTAATTTTTATCTATTAATTCCTATACTATACTGTACATAAATTATTTTATGACAATGAATTAAAATATACAATATGCAATGCAATTAAAAGAGAATATATGCATAGAAGTGGAGACATATAAAATACAGTATATCTAATACAGACTGCTATTCAATCATTCTTGTAAATTAATTAAATATGTATTATTAATAATATTATTTTAAGCATAAAAACATATCCATGCAAGTAGAATTTAGATGCGATGATAAGAAATATGTAAATAGTAACATAATTAACTAAATATTATCCTAGTTTATGGATATCTATAAATTTAATATCACATTATATCTTAAGAGAAATATTATTTTAAACAACATATAAAAAAAAGTATTATTATAAGTTTTATTATAATATATATTTTTTTATTATAGACTTCTATTGTTAGAAATATAAACAAGAAATAATATATCACATTCCACATTATTATACTATATTATTATTATATTATTAGATTGTATACTATACTGTATGTAACTCTAAAAATACCTTCCTTGAATTTAAGACCATGCTTGTAATATTGTAATGTTTCATACGTATGAAAAGAGTTCATTAAATTTAATATCCTATGTGATAATTTAGTAATATTACAGATTTGTTCGTTCAAATGTTAAGGAGTACTAAATCAAATTCGACTTAAGGTACAGCAGATCTGTGAATAACGCGATCAAATGCTACCAGCTATATGTACATTATTAAAAGTTTAATGGACAGTAATTTTAGGGGTCCCAATTTTAGTACTAAAGTAGTCAAATTCGACGTGTGTATCTTAAATTTGGTTAAATAAAGACAAATACGGTAATTTGTAATATATTTGCAGATTATTTTAACATATTTCGTGATAATCCAAAATTATGTCTTAATTATGGACTTTATAATAAAAACAAATAAAAGTACTTTGAAGGACTAATATTCATGACAATAAATGTATAGATATATTATAATTTTAATTAAAGAAAGTTTCCTTAACAATAAGTATTAAAATATATTTCCATATTGATATTTCCTTTAGGTATAACTATATATCTATACTATATGTGTAACATCTGTAAATTTACTTAAAAGCACAATATACAACTGCAATGATATAAATATGTTATTATGTTATAATTTATATAAAAATCATTTTATGCCATATACTAGTTGTCCCAAAATATACGCCCAAGAAGAAAAATTAAAGTATCCAAATATTTATGTATTACATATATGTATAATTAAATTCATATATAACTACATAACAAATCGGACGAATAAATTAATAATAATCAATAGAATAATTTATATTAACTGTTCGAAATAATTCTTTGGGGTAAATAAAATAACATGTATCAAAACAAAAGCAAAAGCGGCGCAAAATTAAAAAATTAAAATAATGTAAGACACATTAATAGTTCTTCCATTGACAAAATTGGTAAATTGCCGTGATAAAGAATTATGTCTATATAATAACTTAAATAAACTATAATAGTACACTGTTTTTTAATATATTTTACAGATGTGCCATATACTTTGTCATGAAACAATAATTTAAAAGTTGTAATATATAATAAACAAATATGATTATAATTTACGTTAATTCATACTTAGATACATGTGTATGAATAATAAATTCATTATTAAATTAATTAAATACGAAGATGTTGATTTTTAATGAAACAAATATATGTAACATGTAAAAATAAATAAATAAATTGAGTTGACAGTTTCAAAATATTGATTTCAAATTTGAGCAAATAAAATCTGTGTGAAATATATATATACATATGTATAACTTATATATATAAATTATTAAACTATGTATTGTTTTAATTATACAATTTATAAAACTAATATATCTAATATATTGGTAGACTAATAAATAGTAACTATGATATATTTGGCTTATTACATTTGTTGCATTCAGCCGAAATAGGTATATTCAGGTATATATATTATTCCTGTAGTGATATTCATATTGATAGTGTCAGAGAAGAAAAGCTTGCTTAAAATTAGTTAACACAAACGGCTCTAAAAAAATTCAATACAGTATACATGTACACTATATGCAAAAATATGTGGAATAATTTTAAATAAATTATATACAAAATTTTATTATATATTAAATTATATATATCTTGGAGCATTCTCTATTAGGTAAGATATGCACTGGACCACTCAATTGACACTTACAATGTCCTATTTATATAGCTTATTAAAGCATCTCTTCTGTTAATCTAAAGTATCGTAGCTCTTTTAATTAATTGGTATAAAGCTTTTACAACAAGGCACAATGTCATGGAACAGTGGTTAATTATAAATATAGAGCATTGGCAGGCACTGCAATCCAGAATTCGGACTTTTTTTCTTGATTTAGATGGAATATTGTCCTAAACATTTACGTCTGATATTTAATATGTCAAATTATATATATAAAATCAATCTATTCATAATAATAAACGCATGACTACAAAAGTATACATATAATCAGAATACAATAGAAATGTTTAAATATAAATAAATATGTTGTTCGATTTACATGATATCCAATATTTAACACTAACTAAGGGGATAGGGATAACTAATAGCAATGTAAAACTATTTCACATTCAAGTTTATAGAAACACATGCCTATATGTATACCCATATAAATTATGCACATTGATATTATTAACTACCTAAATTGTAAATTCGTACCAATCTATGCACTAAATAGAAAGTACGCCTAGAAAGTCGAAATTCTATGAATGATTAAGATATAATGTACCGCTATTTCATTTTCTGTATTTCTTATTAAATTCTATATGATCCATAATACAAGGTGTGCGAATTAAAAGTAGCGCAAAACGGGAAAGATTGTCCATTTCTTTCCAGACATTTTATTCTATAATACTGAAACAGCTGCCTTCTATATTCCAAAAATAATGTATTAAATGGCTTGCCCAGAATTATGGAGACGCAGAAACTTGGCCATGTGAGATTTGTGGTTCAATTTTTCATGCATGGAAAGTTACCCTTACTTGGAATAGATTACAATATTATCAATTTTATACAATGTATATGCGCCAACATATAATGTATGTACGTACGGGGAGTGGGTCTTGATATTTATAAATGTAGGAAATTTACTTCCTATATAGGAACAGCCAATGTATATAATGGGGACACTTTTCAGAAAGAAATGAAACTAAAGAGGCATACATATGGGTGGCTTTTAATCGATAATTGAGTTTTCAATTAGGTGGTAGTTGAAAAGTGGCCGTACATACCTTGACTGTAGAAGTGATACAGTACATATCCGAAAAAATGTCTTATTGACTTACGATAGAAAGTGTTATAGAATGGGATTATCCAGGAATTGTGTACCAGCCATAAAAATGAATGTAGTTGAAGTGTGAAGCGGAATAGAGGCTGCTTTATTTTCCATCGACCGACAGACCGAACGAAATCTAATTTATTTGATTTGTAATAAACGAGTGAAAGACTGCGCGGGATAGGAAGGCGGAAGTAGCTGAGAGGAAAACTGGAATGAAGCTCGCCACATTTGACTGTCTCCATCTGCTTAAACATTCGGCCAAAAATACAGACACATATGCATGCATAAAATGCACCAACCGGTCTTGGATGCACGTATGTGTATCTACGTTCATGTTTTCATTTTTTAAAGAGCGGTGATGGAGAGGATGAGAGGGGAAAATCAAATAACTTGAACGAGTATGTATTGACTTAGTTGTATATGCATGTCCTTGCTGGATCGGTCAGGCGAATTCGGTGTAATGCGTATCGACTTTCAGCTAACTACCTTTCCTATCCTTCTCTTGCCGTGCATGTGTGCGGACAAAAACCCTTCTCCGTAAAACAAGGTTGTCAAGGATTTTTGCTATTCATACAGTCGAAGCGCCCGAACCAACCCCCGCATTTCCAAGTAGTCCTCATTTTTATTCCCATACTGCCGAGTTTCTATGCCACAGTGAAGCAGCAATGCAGCTGAAGTCAGCGAGAAGAAAACACACTTATGTAGTGTGGGCGAGACGACCGTCCGATTATTTACTGAAACATGTTCGATACTGTACAGTGCTGACTAGAGGGGTAAGTAAAAGAGAAGAGTGTAGAGGGGGAAATATTGTATATGTCTTCTTCTCGTTCATCACTATAATTCGGGTCTTGCAAGCGAATTTCAGCTTGATCTTTGACTTGAATTCATCTTTTCCTCCTTGCGAATCAAAGTGGTTAGATGTAATTTTAACCTTAAATATGTCTGCGTTGAACTGTAGTTCACCATATTGCCTAAGTTGGTTCGCCCCTTCGCCTAGCCTAGCCTATACTAAGCCAACGAAACAGATTGACTGTACCGTAGACCAACCCTATTCAAGCCAAGAAACCAACCAGGTAGAAAGCTTTTTCTGCGCTGTGTTATAAGCACCTGGATTCTACATAGTCGTCGCTAACTGCCTCTGTAAGGACACTTTCGGCAAACTATCTTCCTGTTTTCGGTAGAACACAATTTGGTGAGAAATTTGAGCCTATTTATTTATTGTATCTTTAGTCCTTTGATCCTTTGCTAAATATACAATTTATCTACAACAAAATAGTAGAATCCGGTTTCCTTCTGGTGTTTTCTTTTTTGTTGATATCATAAATAATAGACTCTAAAAAAAAGTATTTATTTTGAAATTATTATTTTCGAAATATGTAATCTAAATAACAGTAATTACAGATATTTTATAGCAATAAAATCCTTCGTTGTATTGTTTCACAAATAATTATTTATTTATTCCAACTTTCAGAAAACTATAAATCATGTCTGACGACGAAGGGTGAGTGAGAAAATATTTTATAATTTATTTTATTTGTCTTTAAAAATATTTATCAATATAGATTATTAATTATATATATTATTAATAAACATTTTTATTATTCAATTATGATAAATAGCTCATTTATTGATATTTTTAATTGGATTATTTAAATAATATATAAGTTTAAAAAATGAAGTAATTTATATAATTATTTATATTAAATTTTAAAAAACTGTCTACTTTTATATTTTGAATCAAAGCTATATCTAAAATTATTATAATATTTAATAACTTTTATATTTTTAATTAAAGCTATAACTATAATTATTATAATATTTAATAACTTATGATTAATCTTATTATTTATGATCAACCACTAAGTATTTATTATTTTGAATAAAAGTGTGACATATAACTGGAAGAATTAAGTTAACATGGAGTTATTAAGTAATAATACAAAATTCAATGTTGAAATGTATTATATCTTTGAACTTGAATACTACATTTCAGTCATGAGGAAGATCAGCAGCAATCTGAGGCTATCCGTAAGATGGAGGTAAGATATTATTTAATTATAGTTTTTTTATTGTTCAATCTAATATTCTATAATACGATAAATATTGTATATAACGTATGGTACCTTTTAGATTCAAAATTTCAAAGTGTAAAGCCTATATTAAACTTTGGGTTATTGTAAAAGCTGATAATAATCAGAATATGTAGTATATATATATGTATATATATATGTTATTGACTTACTTATTATATATGTGTTGTAGAATAGAAGCAGTTTTGACTTTTGTAAAATCAGAAAAAATTCCAGATAAATATAAGATCATCATTAAATATGTTCAACTAGTTTCTTCTTAAATACGGACATTATAAGGAATGCTAATATTCATTACATTAATACAAAAATAAAAGCTTGTATTGTTTACATATTTTGAGTTACATACAAAATCTAATAAAATAATACTATTTTAAAGCATAACGATCAAATAAAATACAATTAAGTTGAAAGTACGAAGAGAGAAAGATTATATAAGGTTGCGAACGTAAGACTGACCCGATTGAGTAAGAGAATTATTAAGAATGGGTTGGTTATATTAAACAACTAACATAATAAGTATAATGAGTATAATACATTAATACATATTATATTAGTTAATATAACCAACCCGTTCTTAATAACTCTCTAACGCAATAAGTCCAATAATATTTTCTCAACCTTTTCTAATATCTCTCTTTCTTGTTGTGCTCTTAGCTATTAATAATAGTAAGATCTTGTATTATGTTGATCTGTATTATCTTATAATATTAGTTTAATAGATTTTGTACGTAAATACATAGAACTCAGTATTTATAACATATACAGGCATTATATTTGTTATTACTATAATAGATATTATCATTCTTGATGATGTCCTCATAGGACAAAACTAGTTGAATATAGTTGAACATTTAATGATGAATAAATATTGGCTTTTTTCTTGTTGTAATATGTTATATTATTATTAAATAATTTCAACAAAACCTATAATACTATTTACAAATAATATGTATATTTTGTATCAAATGTATAATTTAAATTTAGATTTTAATGATAATATGAAATATTAATAATATTCTAATTCTAATATTCTAATTAATCCTTTGTCAAAATATTGGTTATCCTAAAATTGAGAACCTACTATATGGAGGGTATATTTATTTAATTTAATTTAAAAATACAACTATATTTTAATAAGTATTTAATAAATAAATATATTTTTTTTCATATAGTGGGTTGTTAATATTATGGATTGTTCGTAGTGATTTGGCTGCGGGGGTTATTCTGTTTAATATAGAAAAAAATCGACTTTTTTATTATTTTTATTAATTGTAAAATAAGCTATACCTACAGTATCTTCCGAGTTATAACAAAGCAATATATTATTTTTAATAAGTATCTGAAATTCATTATTTTCCTTATGTTTAAATACACTTATGTAGGTGCCTATCACCTATTAATTTAACTCTAACGAATTTATTTATGAGAGATAGGTAAAATATAAGAAATTAACATACAATAAAATAAATACTGTTAAAATACATGCAACCAATTTTAATTATAATTGTGTATAGATTTTTATGTGTTAATAAGTGAAATTGGAGAGAATATAGTAGATTTCCTATGTTGAATTAAAAAAAAAACAGAAATTTACTTTAAAGAAATATTTTTTATCAATAAATTGACCTATCTTTTGAAATATTGATTCTCTTTATAGTCAAGGTACGATACAATTCGCGAAATGAAATGAATTAAATTGGTTTATTAATAAGACACATTTTAATTTGATATCGATTTTTATTAATTGTTATTTATATATTAGTCGTTATATTTAACTATAATATTTGTAAAGATATGTAACAAGTGATATATAAAAACGAATATTATCGAACATGTTTAAAAATATGTGATTAATTTAACAACATACACTTAAATACGTTGACAGATATTGACATATTTTCAATATTTATTGTATGATCCTTAGCGGCCGTAATAAATACATCAATACTACCAATATACTCTTTAAATAGTAAAGAAAAGAAAATAGATGCTATTTTACTAAACAAATGTAATTCTGTCATATTAATCTTTAATATTTTTCTAAATTGCATTTCACATTGATAGATTTCTTGTATTGTTAATCATAAGTTTAACTTGTTAATATTGTCATATTATCACAGAACTTTGTCATAAATAGAGGATTTAAAATATAAAAATTATTTGTAATATTATTAACTACACTATTATTGTATTGTGTACTGTCTTTCTTTGAAAAAAATTCTATTGATATGTTATTCTTTTACTTTGATTTATATTACTTAAAAACAAAAGCATAGAGGAATACTTCAATATTACCGGTCAAGGGTTGAAAACGATTAGAATGTTTTGATAATGGAATCAGAAAGATGTAATTAAATATAAGAAGAGTCATTTTATTTGCACAAATATTTCATACGAAAAGTAAAGGTTGTCTTGACTCGCATGCGCAGAACATACCAAAAGTAAAATAAAACATATACAGCCAAAAGTTACTATATAGATAATAATTTGACTTAAGGTACCAAACCCCGTAAAAAAGAAAATAAAGAAATTTGGTTAATACTTTAAATCTCAAAAAACTTTCGCTCGTACTCTCGCTCTTTTCACTCTTTTAATAAGATGCTCAATTGTTTACGGATTCTTGTATGATATCTTTTACTTCAGGAGCGCAAGCGCAAGCAAGCTCAAGACGCCGATGAGTTCAAGGAGTATGAGGAGCAGAGGAAGATTGAGCGGGAGAAGATGGATGCGGAGATCAGTGAGCTCAAGTCCAAGAGGGTGAGTCTAACCAGTGCCAACCAGTGCCAACGTCGACATTATATATGATTAATAGATAAATATGTTAAACTTTAATTGATCATAAATAAATAAATAATGCAATAACACGAATGTTATATGCCGCATTCAAGTTTTAAGGAATGATCACTTAGGAGTTAAAAAGTTGGAAATATGTATTTTAATCTGATTAACTAAATTGATATGCATGTAAAAACTGTTGTTGATTAGATCAAACAACAAACCTTAACAAAACAACTTTTTCGCAAATAAAAAAGTAATATTCAATATTTAAATTTGACTTGTGTATATGGAGCACTGTTATAGTATAGTATATTTACATAATATAATTTATAATTTATAATTTATATATACATATACACATATATATTTATAATTTGATTTTTATAATAAATATAATCAGTGAGAAAATGTGTAAAGATTTCCATTTCTAACTATAAAACATATTACAATATTTTATACGTGATACAAATTAGTTTTTAAGTGAAAAGGACTGCTTAAAATGTTTCATAAATCATTTCTCTACAAAATATAATCTCATCTATCTTATTACAAAACGAAGCTAATAATTTAAGTAAACGTTATAATGTTAACATGTTGTACCGCTTTTAACAGATTACAATGTTATTTTCTAATCAATAAATTCAACTCATGAATAGGAAATATATTTAATTGAGAGTAGATTTCCGATGTAACGAATAAGTCTACTATCAAAAATATTCAATATCGAATTAACGTTACAAACATTTGAACATTGTGATGTCTTAGTTATCCCAATTTTATTCAATGAGCATAAATAACGTATTTTTTGTAAATAAAGAAATTTGTGTAAATAATAAAAATAACATACTTAACATAATTAAAACTTAATTCACATAATCACGAATATTAACATAATTAGCTTAATCAACAGAATTAGTCCATTTTAAAGAATTAGTCTAAAGGCGTAGTTACTCTATAAGAAAACTTATTCGAACTATATTACTCGTACTATGCATCATTATCATTTCTGGACGTTTCTTCATCTTTTAGGAGCAGCGGAAAGCAGAACGTGCTGAAACAGAACGCCGAATGGCTGAGCAGAGACAGGTTGAGGAGCAACGTCGTCGATCAGAGGAGGTAAATTTTGACTTATCCTCCCCTCTTCCACTATTTCTCTTAACCTGTTACTTTTTCTGAGATAGTTTCTGTTTTATTTGTATATTAACTGGGTCCCGTTGTCGTTACAGTCAAAATTTAATTGATTTTCACACATTCTAATCAAATATCTTAAGTTTTCATGTATACTAGCTTTATAAAACTATGACGACATTCGAAAACATATCTTTAAATATTCCAATTGTTAAGTAATAAAACATTTTCATTTATGAAATTTAAACTTTAAATAATTGAACGTTTTAAATAGTTTTAATAAGTGTACTAGTAACAGATAATAGATTAAAATAGAACTAATATATAAAATGAATATTCACAATATAAAGTTTATAACGCTAGTTTTACAAATAATTCGTCACTTATACATACTATTTTGTAAAAATGAACAAACAAATAATGTATGGTAAAGTTTAAAAAATGTATATAAATTCATATACAAAATATTTGTATATTTATATACTTATTTAAAACAATGATATAAATGAGAACTATATTTTAATGCATATACGTTTGAAAATGTACAACCTTTAATGTGATATGTACGAAATTATAATTAATAAACTAATGTGAAGTAGGTATAATATCATGATATTATTGGAATATCAATC
The DNA here is from genome assembly GCA_036023295.1 of Invenusta paracnida. Classification (NCBI taxonomy): domain Eukaryota; kingdom Metazoa; phylum Platyhelminthes; order Proseriata; family Coelogynoporidae; genus Invenusta; species Invenusta paracnida. Next base: position 19,682 of record JAYRBW010018229.1, on the reverse strand, counting down.
CCAATAAGAATATGCAACCTTAAATGTAAACTTGCTAATTAAAGTATATAAAATACAATGATTTAAACATTTAAACATTGATGACATATAAATAATAATATTGTTTTACAAATTTATATGCATAGGTTGGAATGCATACAAGCTTCTTCATTGGAATGTAGGTGTCTGAAAGCATTTATCCATTAAATACTCTGTAAATGTAATCTGCACACCCATCATTTCTTTTATAATATACTCCGTTTCTAACTGTTCATTTTGGTCAAATTATTACTTTAAAGGATTTTCATATTCAATAGAATCGATATGATAACCAATAAATATTACGCATGTACTAAGCTGTCAAATCAACTTCTTAAGTCGTTGAGTCATGACCGGCTTCTTCATAGCATAAATATTTTGTTGGAATTATAAACTGAAAGGTTTTGTAAATTGGTGCATTTCGAGGTTCATGCCAACATCAAGGTACATCATGTTTCCGTGATAACAGAGGGCAGAAAATTGTCTGTTGAGTCATAATTTGTTGACACGTCATTCATATATAGACTAGAGAAACAACCATGACTATAATTCCTGCCCTACATACATTCATATGCGATCCAAAGCTTTTCAAATGAAGGGATATGAAGTCAGTGTTTATACTACTCTGGATATAACGGAATCTACTTTAACTGAAACTTACAACTTTTAAAATAAATTTCAAATTTCATCATTTATTTTTATGTAATTTACAAGTTATAATAAAATGATTTATAGAGATATATAGAAAAAACATTTTAAATTGAATTACTTAATATATTATTTACTATAAATATTTATAATACATTTCAATTATTCATATATTTAATAGTTACACAAGATTTAAAGGATTTTCATTTTATAAAATAAATGTATATATGTATAAATTTTTTATATAATTAATTTATATTACCATTAAATGTAATACAATACGATGCCATATTATACAATTAAATAATAAACTATTAAATTTAGTTGAAATTAAACAAATTGGGTAGTCACTTCTATAGTAACATTTATTTATCATTATAAAATTAGAATTATGAATATAATTAAATTCATAGTACTATATATGTATGTACATAGTAATTCATATATCAACTGGGTATTATCTCAGATATTTGAATTAATAAAATTATCTGTACAACATTCACAAAATAAAATTATCAGAAATAATTAGTTTAACAATAATTAATACAATGTAGTAGGTATTAGTTAAGAAATATTATAGAAATATAATATGCAGAAATACATACAGAAATATAAACAATTAAATACAGAAATGTGCGATTACTATGTGCAGAAATGTTCGAAAAATGATACGATTACTAACTATTTTGCCCACTTTTCATTGTTTGTCTCTTTTGATCAATTAAATCAGGAGGAGCGTCAGAAGAAGAAGAGGGACGAAGAATCAGCGAAACGTGAGGCTCGTGATAAGAAAAACAAAGAACATGAGGAGCGGTCCAAACTGATGGGCAAGCCCAACTTTGTCATTAGCAAGTCTGATCGCCCGGTGAGAAAACGGAACGATTTTAATGTATAAAAATATTGAAGTAGTTGATAGGAGTACAATACATCATGTATATAATATCTACGATTAAATCGCTCAAAATTTAATATTAAACTAACCATCCATTATTGCAATTTAATTAATGGACACAAATTTATAGCATTTACCGATTCCATAAAAACTACGCTATTTAAATAATTCATTCGAAAAGTAACGATCTGTTTGAGCATTCATAGAATAGAAATACTGAAATATGTTGCTAAATTACATAACACGTTGACTGGAAAAATATGTGTATAATGTATAGGAAAAATACAAAACATCAATTTATTAATGCATCTTGGGATTGTTTTCTTGCGGTATTTATGAACACATTATGGTGAACTTATAAGAATTTTGTTTTTTTAATATTTACTTAAAATCGCACTTTTCTACAAAATGCTGCTATTAAATTAGTGTGAAACTATTTTAAACACCCCGTTTTACTCATTGTTTATTTTATTGTTCTGAGCGGATATTGCTAATTACTTCTCTACCCCGTTTTAATGTTTGCTTTGAATTATTTAGTTTATTATTTGTTTTTGCAAACTGTATTGCAAACTGTATTGAAAACTATATACATATATATTTATGTGTGAATGATATCATTTAACGTTTTATAATTCATTTCCTCGAAATATACGTAAATAATAAACATAAAAGATATTATAATAATAGCTTTGTGATTAAAATACTATAGCAGGTATATATATTTTTTTAATTAGAAAATTGAACAAATTTGCTTGACTTTAGTCAAAAATAATTCAAACTTACATATTTTAATATTAATCAAAATATTTAAATATATCGTATTTCCAGACGCAAATAATGAGTAAACAAAGACTAAGCTACAACAAAATGAAATAAATATAGCAATATAATTTAGCAAATGATATTCTGAAATTACATTACTTTAACTATAATTATTTCTAACTTATTTTATTATTTCCTGAATTCTCTCGAGTAGCCAGGTTCAACAGAAGAAGAAGAGCAACCGGTAGAAAAAACAAAGTCCAAGGAGCAGTTGGAGGCCGAGCGCAAGGCGATTCTAGAGCAGAGGATCAAGCCCCTAGACCTCTCGGGACTGGACAAGACTGGACTCACGGAAAAGGCCAAGGAACTCTACTCTCTCATTGAGAAGATCTGCGGAGACAAGTACGATCTGGAACACCGGTACAAGGAGCAAAACATTGAGGTGGGACCTACATCTACTTTCCCTTACTTTACTGATTACTGATTAAGACAGTTGTCGTCAATTTTGAAAAGTTTATATATGTCTCACAGTTGTTTATATATGTTTTATAAAAGTTGTATATATATACATTACTTTCAAGATAAAAGTTTCAATCGACTTGACACAATTATATATTTACATTTTTGTATAGTAAACAATTGGTTAGAAATTAATGAAATCCATTGGATTTCATTATCGTAAACCGAAAAAATATTTTCAACTGATTATACATATACATATGAGATATACATATACGTATGAGATTTCACATATATGAGTCGTACAAGCAATCAATATACATATATATACATTTCATATATTATACTTATTGTATCTGCTGTATATATGTATATGCTCATGTATTGTATTATATACTTTTTGCAATTCTAGCTCGTATGTTATGCTGACATTTTCATACATCTACTTTATAGTCTTAAAGATTTGTATACGTTAATATAAATATCTAATCTTCCTAATAATCCGTCCTTTATAAAAATGAATGCCTCATACCTATATGAGTAAAAAATCCTCCAATGTAGTTTTGAAAATTTGCTTACGACTTTTTATTGCCTTTTATAAAAATAATAATATCCTGGCTCTTTTAAAATAACATTTTAAGAAAATATTTCTTAACACTTTTTTAAAATACATTCTTAACGCTATTTCAATGTTTCTTTAAAATAATTTAAACATATAAGTCTATATTAACCCTGATTTTTGACAAATGTACTTCTTCAAACAATTCAGAATATATTATTACTTTCTTACTAAATAAATTCTTCTGCTTTCTAAATTGATTTTGATATTTTATATGATTATATAGAGATCATAATTTTTCTTAAACACGAACTATTTTTGCTACGAAATAGAAATTATATTCATTTATGTTGTATGAAAAAATGTATATATTAAGAAGATGTAGTTATCATTATTAAATACATTTATAGTAATAAATTGTCATGAACGAGGAATATTATTAATGCATGAAAATACAATTATTATATGTACGACACAACGCTATATTTAGAAGAAATTAAATAAAAAACAGAAGAAAAGCCTTATTACTATATATAATTGTAAGGTATATAATATAGTATTTAATAGGTATTCATATAGTATATAATATGAACTATATATTATTATATTAACACATTTACAACCAGTCATCTATTTAACCAACCAATAAGACCTACCTGCATGTATTGTCTCTACCTATGTAAATATGCTTTCTCATTTCTCTGTTATAATAAATAATAATAATATATTTATACACAAATCTACAATAGTATTCAAAGTGTTCATCTTACAATATATAACAAATGTATCATACATCAAATATATATATCAATTATATTCACAGTATTCAAATTAAGAAGGAAAGAGGAATGTTACAGTTCTATAATATTCTTCGTCTGAAGAGGCTGTTTGATCACCGAAATATAACGACTTTTTACTAACTATATATAGTAGCAAGACTATTCTTCTGTTTTCTTTTTAATTCTTTTTAAAATTATACTTAAAGGAAATTTCTTTTTGCCGTATTTATAATTTAAATTACTTTTTTTAGATGCAAGATCTTTCGGAACGTGCAAGACAAATGAACAAGTAAATTTAACAATACATATTTTGTAGCACATTTACCTGTATTTACTGTTTTTGACATAATATTCCATTTCCTTTATATAAATAATGATTTTTTTTTCTTTCAGGGGTGGAAAGGGAAAAGCAAACAAACAGGAGCAGGAGGCGTAAGTATACTTTAATAAACTGTTTTCTGTGGTAATTTTACCTAATTGATCATTTTATCGAGATACAAATAATAAAGTATCAGCTGATCAAATTTGAAGCAAGAATGGTTTTAAGTAATAATAAGCTCAGATTGGAATATTTTGATACTTATTACAAAACTTAAAGTTCAACTCTTTAAAATGAATAATAGTTCTTAATCTCCTAGTTCATAGATCACCTCAATCATATCATAGTTATAATATTATAGTCATATAATCTCAATACTGTGTAACGATTATAACGATTGCCAACTCGAATTCATCGGTTTCGTAATTTATGAATATGACGTATTACATGTTTGTATATATGACTATATAAAGCGCAAATTGTGAAGTATGGAAACTATCCACGTGCATTTAGTAGTATGGTGGTTTAGAAGGTACCTCTTTCATATCATAGAATACTAATATGGTAAGCTTTTTGAACTATGAGAGAGAGAAAGAGAGAGAGAGGAGGGATATAGAGGTGCACATACTTTCCTCTTTAATGTTTAGCTGCAAGAGATGCGCGTCCACAAACCTAATTTTGTTGGAATACATAAATATTAAGCTCACTAATAGTATCTTCAACATGTAAGCAATCTGTATGTACATCTGCACATACACATGAAGAGGGCGAAATTACTCGTTATGTATGTGTAGAACGTTAGTATGTTATGAAAGTGGTACGCACAGTCTTACTAAATAGCGTAATATAAAAACCAACAGACTTGCATGATACATAAACACTATTTGAATAATATCTTAGTCTTATATAAGGTACATTTATAAACCCAGAGAGGCCGAAAATTCGGATATTATAATAGATATGTAGATACCCGTATTTCTATCCCCAAGGTTGGGTATGTATTAAAAATGTCCATACTATACTAGTGTACATTTATGTACCTTTGATAACCCACTGAACGTATTCCATACATTCAGTATCTGCTAAAGCTTTAGTTATGCCAGCTTAATACTAAATTTTATGCACATATTATAACAACCATATACCACCACTTTCAACATATAAATTAATTTACTGTCCACAGTGGACTACTAAATACGTTCTTATCTAGCTCTCCGTACATATAAGTATAAATGTATGTTCTTCCACCGATCTAGTTCAGGTAAGCAATTTGATCTGCGCTTCCAGTGTTTGTTCAAGACTGCCGGATGGAATTGTACATATAAAATATAAGTTATGCCAAGTAGAAATTGAAGCACCAAAAGATTTCGAAATGGTATGGAAAACATATGGTACACAAAAAGTAGGCATCCCATAGTACATTTCTACTTATCATATTTAGACTACACATCGTCGCAAAGAGTTTTTAGATTTTAAAAGTATACCTTTCCCATTTTTGGAAATAAATGTAAGGTAAACTTATATATAAGTTTACCTTACTAAGTTCAATTCAAATAAAGACTGCGCTTTAAATGACTAATAAGTCAACTGTTTATCTCGAAATGTAGATTTACAAGGTTAAATGTCTACTATTTTTTACCAAACTATTAATTTGTTAAAAAAATAAATAAAACTGTGTATTAATTAATGCATTATCTCATTTTATATTACTTTTCAGTGATCCAATGGCAGAGAAGATTACTGGAATTCCGGTATGATTTTTTGTATTCTGTTAATTTTAATTTATATATAATAAAATATGTAGTATATTTAATGTTTATGATTTCTAAAAAAATTAAAGTACCTAAGTGTCAAAATTATATTTTCTAAAAAAAAACATTTTTAAAATTAAAATGTATAGTTATATAAATATTAATATTTCTAAATAAATTCATTATTTTCAGAAGTTACATATTTAAATAGATTATGCTTATTATATATAACATTCAATATATCTATATGTTTATTATACTTATATAATATATAAGTAAAAGAAAAATAAAGAACACAAACAATACCTATCGTACATCCAATTCCACCTTTATTAATTTATAAGTCTAACAAAAATATGCATAAACTCACATTATATCTACAAATAAATTGCTACATAATATAGCATAATTTTGAACATTTTTACGTATAATTATACAATAAACTCTATAGGGATAATCAAATGATTATTAAGTTTAGATTTGCTGTAAATTTGCATCACCATTGCAATATGCATAGCTCTATGCACTCTATACTTTACTCACCCCCCCCCTTCCTCCTTCAGCCAAAGGTAACTATGTACAGCCAGTACGAGCAGGTAAAAGACCGACGCACCTTCGATGACCGTCAGACTCTCTACAAGGGGCCCCTGTACTCCGATGGATGGGAGCGCATTGAACCTAGTAACAAGATTGTCATGACGGAGATGGGCGCCAAGAACACCGGTGAGGCCTATGAAGCTCCAACTCCGGGCTCCAATACGGCTCCCCCAGCGCCTGTGGCCTCCAAGCCAGCGCCACCACCGCCCGCACCAGAGCCCGAGCCCGAGCCTGAGGCCCAGTTCGAGGAGAGCGGTGACGCGGAAGTTGCGGTAGAGGAATAAGACAGCAGTGTAGAGCAGCGACACTGCGGAGCTCTTGTCTTCTCTCTCGGTAAGTAGATGCAAGTTGGGACAATTCTGACTTAATAATATATACACATGAAAGCATTTTTCTGAATAATACGAGCACTATTATATATTTATTCTATTTATTTACAGAAAAAATATATCTAAGTTTTATTTTACAAAGTTTTTATGATATTGCAACCTCCAATGCATAGTATTTGTTTGCCATCACATAGTATTTTCTCCTTAACTTTGTTATAATTTCTAATCATAAATATCACACATATGTATTATTCAAAATTCTGATGTTTTATTACTGTTTTTATTCAAATAAATGAAAGTCGCACACTCGAACTGTCTACAAATTATCTCAGGATAATTGTTATTAATTTTCAATAATGTATATTCAATTTTTACATCTCACATTGTAATTATTTCTAAATTGTTATTTTTATGGAAAAGTGATAAGTAATTATTAATATGAATTATGTATTACTGATATATGGAACACGTAAATTTTTTCTATGATTTCGTCGAGATGTGGAATAAATTTTTCATAAATGCTTAATTTAATTTATTTGATTGAATTTGCTGTTTTTCACAAATGAATCCATTTTGGTGTGCAATATTATTTTATTATAATAACATAAGAACAACTTTAAAAACATAGAATGCAAATGCATTTAAATATACGCCTTTGTGTTTTGCATATAGCTTTACTTATGATTACTTGAAAGCATTTTTTATATAAAATTTTAACTTAAGATATTAGGTATAATTGTAGTTAATTCAGTAAACCATCGTTTTAAATTTGTAATTTTCCTGTCTGAATTTAATGTAATCACGTTAATTAGAAAAATGTTACAAAAGCAGTGCACGTTGGTCTTACATAAATTTAAAAAGTTCTATGATACAAATGGACTTAATCCTTTTGTCCATTTGTATCATATAAATTTCCGGTGCCGGCCGACACCCTTAGTTATTTATAACTAATTTGATCAATAAAAAGTTCTACTCTAAGGAATATAAAATAAAATAAGGAGTCAGGAGCTAATCTAAAGAATATGATATATGCAAAAACTAATATTTTATCAAAATAAATAAGTTGGTCTGCATGTCGTTATTAATATTTATACATTCTTTTTTTCTAATTTCAGAACAACGCGGTTGAACAGTGAAATATTCCCTGTTAAATCAATATCTATAAAAGACATCATTACGTAAATTAAGCAATGATAGGCTAGGTTTCCTCTTAACATTTAACTTATTTGTTATTTTCTGAATATGATATGGTATGATACTATCTATTAATATTCTTATATTATTTAATTTTACTTCTATATTATAAAGCTACATACATTATTCTTACATCTTATCTGATTTATGGTCGCATGAGCGATTTATAAGATAAAATATCATGGAATTTACTCCACGCTTTATTTCTTTTCGAATAATAAAAACTATACTACAATCACATTTCTTCTATCTTATTAATATAAATTTATTGATTTCATTTACATTTTTCATTCTAAATTAAAAATAATTGATCCAGAAAAACTATCGTATTTTATGATATATACAAAAATTATAACTGTTTGAAGCCAGGTAAAGGTTTTTACTGGAAAAGCTATAGACAAAATTCCAAAAGATCAAAATTATATGATCACATTTTTCTATTAATGAATACTTTCATTTGAAACGCATATTTAAAAAAAATCTTTCTTTTCTATGACGTATTTAATGCAGTCATTAACTTTCATTCATAATATAATTATCTCGGTACTAAATATAACAATATTCAGGTGCAGATTTAGGGGGGGGGGGGGTCGTTGGGTGCGAACGACTCCCCTTAGCCTATGTGGGGCCCTATATGAAGAGTTGGGGGCTTCGCAAAGTGTACTTTATTGATTACATTATACAAAAATCGCTGCGAAACATCCAAATAAAGTTATTAACTATTTAGCAAGCTGTTTTTAAATCCATGCATAAAGTTTTGACTATTACTGTTGTATAGTTGTTATACCGAGAAAAATACATTTATAGTATGATAAATTGGTTTTTTATTAATATCTCCACATTTCTTGATACATACAACGACAGATACATTATCTAATTATGATAACTATGAGATTTATCGTTATAGTTTGATTGGGCACTCAAGAATAGTGTTTCAAGCATAGCCCACCCCCAAAACGACCCCCTTTAAGAATCCTAGATCCGCCTTTGATATTTCAATGTATAGCCCTTACATATATGTAGTACCTCACATATGTAGTAATAATCGTAGATATATGGTAAACAGAAAATATGTCTACTTAATATTATGTTTTCATTTAAACAGCCAATAGTTTTCTTATATACTCGTAGAAGCCACGTACAAAAAATTAAAACAAACTGAGGCAAACAATAAAAAGATTATATAAAAATAATTAACGTGTATACCTAACAATTTTCGAATCGATTGAGATAACAAAGAATTTAGTAATCACAGATATAATGATACATAATAATAATAATAAATAATGGTACTTTGGATAATAATTCTTTGTGAATGCAGTATATAAAAAGTTATCTTTTATATCTTAGGAAAATGACATTAATTCAGCCATAAGATATTATATTTTAAATACAAGTGCTTATAAAATTTACTTTAAAAATTAACTTAAAGTTGTTATGTATTATATTTTATTATTCTTACGGAAAGAAAATCATCGTTAAGTGAAATTCTAATTTTGCTAACGATTTTTGCGCTTATGTAGAAAAATATTGCTTAAGCTAAGCGTTAATTGGTTCATAACAATAATAGTACAACGAAAATAGTAAAGATATTATTCGTGCGCGTAAGTATATATATGTATCTGTTAGTCTACATATATGGATAGCTATATGATAGTAATATACTCTTATATTTCATTGTTGCATTAAATAAATGTTTAGAAATTGTTATGTTAGACGATAATTGCAATAGGAAGAATAAAACATTATATAAATGTGTGTACACATCTTACCTATGCGCATTATGTAAAAAAAGAGTAATATCTATTTCATAGAGATTTATTACATATATGAATAATGCATGCACGCACCTCTATTAAATTTCTTTTTAGATAAAGATAACATATTAATATCTTTATAATTGGAATGTTTAAGACAATTAATTTTAAGATACAACTATATATAATTTCTATGTATAAATTAAGAGTTGTTATAACTTGAATAAAATCAATAAATGCTTGGTCCATTCATTGTTATAGTGTTCGAAAAAATAATAAGTTGGAACAGGAACTAATTTTCAATGTATGTTTAGCTTTTTGTATGTTTTTTTTTTCAAATATGTTATACATAATATGTCTTCCCTATACGCCTAGCTAGAAGTTTCTATATTAACAAAAATATAGGAACTGTTAAATATAATTTTGATTCGGATGTCGTTTATACTGTTAAAATAGGGGATTTTCAACCAAAATAATTGATGTCAAAATATTCAGAATCGAAATCAAAATGGCTGAAGCTCATCTCTTCATGAAGAGAAGAAAATTTCTAATAGGTGGTCTAAAAAGATCAACGAAAAGGAACATAATTAAGACAGACGGTGACTTGCAATAAAGCACTAGATGGCGCCAAAATTTAGACTATGATATTTAAGACCCATACATTTAGAAGTAAGACATAAGCTTAATTTGAGGTGAGAACTGTGATAAATAGAACTCAAGATAAGATCTCGAATACCAAAAATGTAACAGTTAATATTTAAAATATAATAATTTTTAGTTACATCTGCATAAATTACTATGTTTTAGAAAAGCTATAGGTATATTATCAGTTAGAATTTGAAATTCGCATATTACTTAATCATGATTTGTAAACATTAACGAGTAGAACTGGTTGGAAAAATCACGTGATTAGCATTAATTTAACGTGAATTTTAGTACTATTATCGATATTAATAATATGAATAAATACACGATCAAAATTATATATATATTTTATATATATACGCTGATAATGTGAACTTTAAAATATCTGAGATTTTTATTATGCGAATATCGCGAGTGCATCCAGTGAACTTTGTCTACACTCTGAATCGAGTGAACTCCGATTATGAGTCATGGTCCAGACCGAAACCGAAACCGATGAGTCATGTGCCAGAGTCCATACCATAACCAAAACAAGAACCGGTGCACGATAACATATCATGTGCCAGATCAGCACCCAACATTACTACTATTATAAATAAGTATTCATATTTATTTTATTAAACCTTATTCGATTTTCTTTATATGTATATATGTAGGTCTATTATATTGTTTAATAATATATTACAAATATTTATTACTATAATTGTAAAATATATATGTATATTTGGGTAACACAATACTGGTTATATAGGTTTTATCAGTCAATAGTAGATTTAAGTATTTCTTTAATAGAAATAATGCGATCATTTGTAGTAGAGCAATCAATAGTAGAAATAAGGAACGGTATATAGCAGTAAATAATGAAGAGTGCTCAATAGTAGATTTTATGCAGATTATAAATATAGCAGACTTTGTAGATATAGTGCAATCAATAATAGAATAAAAGAGTAGACATCAGCGGTATATAGTGCATTGTTTTGTATGTAGATTGCAAATAAAAATGTCACGAGCGCGAATTTCTTTACAGGATAAACAACGGCTAGTAGACGTCCATGCACATGGAGACGACTATTTGATTTATCTACTGTTATATCTACTCTTGAATACTTTAAACACCGCTGTTGAAATTCGATTTGGTACCATTGACTGAGAAAACCTATATTACATATAATTATTTGTTATTATCATTAAAATAATAAAATAAATGTTGTAGATATAGTTATAATATTAAGTGTTTTTTTTCAATAACAGGGAGAAACTTATTATTAATACATATCTAACTCTATTTTTTCTCGAGCAAATATTACTGTTCGATTGCAAGTAATAAACAGGTAGTTATAATTACATAACATTATTAAAAAAATATATGTATTTTTAATAAAATATTAAAGAATTATTTTATTAAGCAATATTTTTAGACATTAAAACTAATTATTATATGAAAATTTCAATGTATAAAAATTTATCAAAAAGTATTTTTCTATCGAGCATACAAGAACTGTATTTTTTTTTTAAATTACAAAGAAATACCAGAAGGTGACATAGAATGTCTATCAGCATGGCACAAATTCTCAAAGTGTCGTCTCTACGCAGCATGACAATTATTGCCGACTCAAGTTAGAATTATTGATGATGTAATCTAAATGTAACCTAAATGATGTAATTCCAATAATATAATATAAATGATGTAATCTGTATACATATACAGGGTGGTCAAGAATTTCCAACGACATTCAAATAACTTTATTTAACTTCAGAAAAAACTTTATTTAACATAGTAGAATAATTCATAAACAGCAGTATAATGTAATATGCTAATATCTGTCATTTATTTAACATTGTAAAATAAGTCATAAACACCAAGATAACGTAATATACTATTATCTGTCGTAAATGTCAATTTGTAAATCATCGTGACGAGTGATGCATTATCGTAGTCTTCAAAAAGTACGGATCGTTGATGAGCATCAAAGGAAAATCCCTAAAAGCTTCTAGAAGAACATCTTTTAGTCTCTCTTTTGTTGAAGCTTTCGCTGCTACAATTTTTGGTTTGAGCATTCCCCAGAGCGCGTTGTCACATGAGGTCAAATCCGGGCTGCGCGGTGGCCATAGAACAGGGCCATTCTTGCCAATCCACCGATCCGGAAAGCTAGCATTCAAGAACTGCCTTGTTGCGATGGCACACCTAGTGTGTGCCGGTGCACCATCCTGCTGGAAACGAGAGGCCCAAAAAATACCTTTCGCTTCTAAAGAAGGAATAAATTCAGTTCGTAGCATATGAATATAATAATCAACTGTCACACTGCCATCAATGAAACATTGTTCTATCGGATGTTGAGCAGACATGGTCGCCCAATATTCACTTTTGGCGGATTTTGTCTCACTTGCTCATACAAATTTAGGTTTACCTTGCTCCACATGCAAGTCTGCTTATAACCTTCGAAATACACCGCATACTCATCGGTGAAAAATATGATCTCGTCGTCGCCCATTGTCCTATATTAGGCCAACATTTCATGACAGCAAGCAACACGCATCTCGTGTTCCTCTAAAGATAAGAATTGCACTTTTGTTGCTTTCCAACTTCTGTATCCCAAGTCTTTAATAACTTTCATCATTGTCGTTCGTGGAATGTTCAATTCATCAAACCTTCGAGTTCTCTTGCTGGGATGTGCTTCAATAGAGGTCCTCACCATATCGGTATGGTCGCCTCGTTCATTGACCCGTCATGTGTGCAGTTTATCCAAAATAGACGCCGACGTAAATAATTTGTCTGACCATCCCTTTATGACTCTTGCGTCTGGTGGTTCGTCGTCAAACTTCTGCCGCAACTTTTATTTAACTGACCGCACTGCAGAAACAGATTTATCCGACTCGTGATACCAAGCTGCTGCCAATACGCGGTATTCCATTGTATGAGGACTTTGATCAGCCATCTGAAATAACGAAAAATAAATATAATATTGTATGTAAGTTGCTATATATACAGTTTATATGAAAGACCTAGGTGATTTCAAATTTCAAATAACGTTTAAAACCCTCATTAATCATTACAAATGAAAATCAAGTAAAAAAACACTTATCGATCCAAAGTCGTAGGGAATTCTTGACCACTCTGTATAATATATGATAATAATTTATATACCTAACAATTATAGACTATTAAAGGTATATAGTTATAGTTATATATTACTTTATAAATAGGTAAAATTCTATAGTACCTAAGTTTTAATTGATTGTAGTATATATATGCAATAAAATTATATATCGACATATTCACCTTCCTATTCTTAATATAACATATTTATAGTGTATGATCCTTCTTGGTTGCATAACTATATAAATGTATATTGTATATACCGATATATATGCAGCTATGGAAAATTTCTATTATATATAAAGATATTTATATAATATTACAATATGTTGTTTTGAAACAAATTCTGTATTTTTCTATTAAATATGTATTATAATATTATATTTTTCCTAATAATTTTTATTATGAATAATATAATATTTTAATAGGAGATTTTTCAATAAAAACTATATATTCACAATTAGCACTGTTATCAAAAGAAATCGAATGAAACAAATATAAATCTCTTTAAATAGATATAAAACTATTCATTGCAATATTACAATAATAATTAAATCTAACACTGCATCACACTCAAAATCAAATGATGTCAATTTCTGTTTTGCGCTTTCCAGATTGAAATGTAATTTAAAAATATTATAACATTATATTTCCGAATTTTCTTTAAAAAAAATAGCATTTATAAGTTATATTTTTAGTAAATAAATTTTTAGATGTTTTATATATAAAGTTTTACAAGGAAATTGTATATTTATGATTACGTAAGTGAATTTTAGTAAATGTTTCGCTTGTTTAACAGCTTAACTTCATGTATCTAAGAACGCTACCAGATAAGCGAATAATTTAAAACCAGATGTTGGTAAACAAATTAAAGCTTAAAGGTAAAATCATGTACATACATTTTTATAAAAATTTGATTATTGTTAATATGCTAGAAATCTTTCATATATTTAGAATTTATCTTTTAGTATAAAATGATTGTAATTATTAATATTACAAAGAAGTTGTCCATGCCATAAATTATCTTTTGTACTTATTTTGTCAGTATCAACTGTCAGGTCCATTTGAATAAAGAGGCCTAGCTATTAGCATTTAAACTAAAAAAATATTGTAAATTTCGGAAGTAGTTTGATTTTATTTTTCAGTAAAATTGAATTTCTTTGTGAATTATATAGAGAAAAGAAAGACTTATTAAATGAGATGTAGTAAATTCTTATTTAAATTTGTTTTAAATGAATAGATATATTATCTAAAATATGAAAAAAATTGACTAGACAATAGTTCCACTGAAAATTTTTCTTACAAAATAAGCTTAGCCCTTGGATCATAAAGACTGATCTAACTATGATAAAAATTAATGTGATAATATAAATAACATTCCCAAATAAAATATAAATTTTAATTTTAAAATTATTTTATATTTTAGTTATCTATATTTATAGTTATATAACATAAATCATTAATTAGTAATAATCTTAAATTACATTTGTTGTAAATATTATAGATTAATAAATCTTATCAAACACAAAGAGAGTTTGGCACACATTTAGTTTAGTATGGCCCTACTTTTAATGATACAGATTAACTGCTTAAAAAGAATTAATTATCAAAATTATATCTATTATGTTGCCAATATCTCAAATATTATTAAACTAAAACAATTCTTAAACTAAATTAAACTAAATAAATAAAACCAAACTATATTATCTAAAAAATAAATAATTGTATATAATACTAATAGTATTAGTAATTGAAATTATTATATAAGGTTTATATCAGTTATGTTACTAAATACAGTAAGGGCCTACATTATAATGAGCTTAACTACATCATAACAATTGCTTCTAATTAAATTAAACAATTCTTTACATCAGTAAAAATAAAGGGCCACTAAACTAAATGTGTGACAAAAGTTTAAATATTTTATATTTAATTTTTAAAACAAAATTGATCATATATGATCATATGTATGATGATCATATGATCATATATAAAATTTGATCATATATTTTTAATTTTTAGTTAATTTTATGTCTTTTTAAATACTCTTACTTAGTTTAGTTTGATATTTATTAAAACAAATTATTTGATTCATAAGCTTTATAGGAAAGCTTTCAAACTTTTGTCCAAATAATACTTTTTAATCTTTTAGGCTATACACTAAGTCTCATTTAAAATAATTGACAGGAAAAATTAATAAGAATTGTTTAATATATAAAATAAAACAGATATTACTATTAACTATTGACAGTTAAATTTATAAACAAAATCTATACTATAACACATATATACATGTGCTTGTAAAATTTTAGCATATATGCTAAAATTTTACAAGCACATGTACAATGCTAGCATAGCCATATGTTTATAATATGATCTATGTAAGGAATATAATGCATTATTCTGGTATATATATTTATTAATTAAACCAGGTTTTGATAACTGAATTTTGAGTTGAAAATTAAATTGCCAACTTTTATCATAATAACCAACAATATGACATATATTTATTATAAAAATATTATCTGACAATGATTAAAACTTAAATTTAAATTAAAGCAAACATTTATCAAAATACTTTTATTTTAAAGAAATAAAGTAAAAAATATCACAATTTATATTATTTTACATATTATTAATAATCATAGATAGATATATGCATGATTTATTGTCATTTAGATTAGTAAATCTATTAGTATAGTCTAAAAATATATACTAATAAATATTTTCTTTAATTATGTAAGGGGACAGTTTGTTTAGTATATTTATAAATACTATTCTGTCTATTATTGTTATATTATGAGTCATGAAGACTACAATGATCCCACATTTCAAATATACTACTTTGGTATATTACTGATACCAAGGGAAACTTTGAAAATGCTGTTTTTCTCTAAATAGAGCTCATCAGCTAGTCTAACACTGAATAACTGTAATACACCAAGAAGTATGGTGGGATCAATGTGGTTTTCTTAACTCATTTCTTCACTTTTATTGTTATACAGGGTCTTTCACTTGATCCTGCTGCTAATTATATTCAAAGATGAGTAAAATTGTTCAAGGTTCCAATAATAGGTTTTAAATTATCAATATCACCAAGGTAAGAAAATCGATTTTTTCAAAAAATTAAAAAAGTTGCTTCCTTCTTTGATTGAATAACTTGGTGTTGGTTTCAAGTCTCTAAGTTATTCATAGTGGCAAAAAATGAAACCCTAGTAAAGTTGTTTCCTTTTTCAGATTCCAGTGTTCCCCTAAAATAGGGAAATGGCTATAATTTTTGAAAGCAGAGGAAAGTTATCCAAATTGGGTAATGTGTCTAAAGACATTGTCTTATAATTAGGTCTAGTTTGTTTCCTGAAGATTTCATTGAAATTGGCTGAATGTTGAGTCAAAAAAGGTTAGGCCTTTTTTAAGTCTTGTCAAAATATGTTTATTTTTTAACTCTATGGAATTTAATCCTAATGGCTTTAAAAATAAACTCAAACTCTTCACAGGTTGAAAGAGGAAGTAACATAACCATAGATAATTTATACAAAGATTTTTATTTAACTAAATGTTCAACAGAGGATAAGATTTTTATTTAATTTATGTTCATCATAGAATACAAATGTGGTGGGATCAAGTGAAACACCCTGTATTATGTTTATTATGTCAAAATCTGTATTTGTTTTTCAATATAGCTCTATAGAATTGAGAGAAATAGTGTATTTGTTATTGTGGTTCTAGACATTTGCCCCTGTTTGTCCATCTATCTATATTATATCTCTAAATATCTAAATGTGTCTTTAAAGTTGTTTGTTAAATATACAATTAAATAGGAAAATAAATAAAACCTATTAAGTAGACTAAAATCTATAAATATCTATAATATTTAATTAATTATTTATTTCATTATAATTTATTAGAGTGAGTGACCATAAAAAAACATTGACTCCATACTATTATATTTTATTCTCCCTTATAATGAAACTATGAATATATTTTTTATTGATTTTAAAAAGGAGTACTCAAAACATTATTAAAATTAAAATATATAAAGAAATATATCGAATTATATTATTTATTTAATGCTTTTAATGCTTTTAAGTAAATTAATTATTATTTAGATATTGTGCACATTTCAAACACATGTCTTTTCATGGAAATCACTCTGATTTAAGTGGGTCATCATTGACAAGCAAAGAAACATTATATGCCATCTCCCATCAGAGTCTCTATTCATTTGGTTTTTTCTGTTCAACTAATAAAAATAAGGGTAAAATTCTACAACACTTCTTGTGTGCTGATTATTTTTTTCTAGTGTACTCTGATATACTGCTTTTCACCACAAGAGTACTTCATATATTTCTTCTTCTTTGTTATTATAACTGGTTGTATATATTTTAATAGTAAAGTAATTATTATAGTAATCTATTTATTTTAGATTAACTGATTCACTACTGCTTTTACATACCACATTTCTGCTTTTAATTAAACTTGTACTGCACAATGTTATCTATTTTATAATCTGAAATTTAATCCTTCCTGTATAATTATCTAAATTTGTTCATATTTTGCAGTTAGTTTATAACCCACTGACAGAGATTATACAAAACATCAAATAATTCCATTTCTTTATTTCTTAACTAGATAGACAATATATGATATATGAAATATACCCATTACTATTAGATATATTTTAATACATTTATTTAAATAAATTATATCTGTATATATACAGTAGGTATTCATAATAATAACAATTTCTGTAATAAGTAAAAATTTTATTTTAAAAATGTATACAATTCTTAAATAATTATATTCAATATAATTTATACAATGTTATCCTTTTGATAGTTGTTTTATCTATTTATGTGAGTATTTTTTTTTAATTTAACAAAAAATTATATTTTATTCTCAGATTAGAACCAAAAGTATTGCAAAAATATCCTCATGACAATACATATATTATAGTTATATATGTAGATATGTAATAAATATATATGAATTTTTATATAATTACAATTATAATTATAATTAATGTAGTACTATTTATAATTAAAGAAAATCCAACTATTATTATATATGTATATATAATATATATCTAAATATTATATAGCTTTAACACTGATAATTAATACAGGTACACATATTAATCATAATAATATATAATAAAAAGAACATCAATACCTATAGATAATTTTTTTAGTTTTGATTAAATAATTTAATTAGAAATTAATTTCTTTAAATATAAATAAAAAGCAAAATATTGTTTTAATTTTAAGGAATTATAACTTTTAATTTATATTGACTGTAACTTGTTATTTGAAATAAAATACAGATTTTACTTTAATTCTTTGAAAGTAAGCAGTACATCAAGTATAAAATGTTAGATAAATGATATTTATTATAAATCACAATTAAAAAATATGCCATTGTTATTTGTTGTATGGTATGAATAATACTGTATTATTATTATTATTATTCATGCTTCAAAATAAATAACAACAAATAATTATTAATTGTATATTGTAAATTTTGATAATATGTTGACCAAAGAGAAAATACGAGTAGATTATTATTTGGATATATATTTAGAGTAGATATAAATATTGAATGCTATCGATTTACAGCAGCATTAAAATTGTATAAAAATCAATTATCAGTGTTATCCTACTGAAAATGTTTGTGTTTATTTTTATTGTTATATTACTCAACCTACACCTGTATAATATATGCAATAAACATATTATATAAAAAGTTTGCAGTAGAAATTTTTTTACAATGGTTAATAAACATTTCTAAAAGAATGTAAATCAGTATATAAGATCAGGCGCGGATCGAGGATTTTAGTAGGGGGGGGGGGGGGTTCAAAAGAAATATTTTTTTCAAAAAGG
>JAYRBW010018218.1:0-12835 GCA_036023295.1 Invenusta paracnida | reverse complement strand
TGATTTGTTTATTTATTTTAGCGTAAGATTTTACCGAAATTTAAATAGAAATAATTTGGGACGCTAAAATACGGGATTGCCCTTATAGTAATACACTACTAAAAGCTTGTGGCTGCAACCACACCACAATTATCAAGCATCTCACTATCCTTTATGATAGTATTATGATATATACATTTAATTACATATATTTTTTGTTTTATTCAATTTTATTTATTTTCCGAAAAAAAAAATGTATAGCCAAGAATTCCACAATTGCCTAAAATTCATTTGTATAACATTTTCTGATAGTTATTTCAATGCTATTGGTTTTACTATTAGTATAAATCTCAGCTTCCTGAAATTGGACAGTCATTTGACCTCTTAAAATAACCACACAGACAAATAACAAACTATCAATAAAGGCTAAGCTCTATGAGTATGATGTCAGTCAGAGTTATGATGTTATCAATTTTTCTATTCTAACATTTTTAAATATATTATATTTTATAATATTTATTCAATACTATAAAATTCATTTTCATATATATGGATTAAGATTAAGATATTTTTACATTAAATAATATATTAACTTTTATACTTCATTTTAGAGCTAACATTTAAGTTCTAAATATTTTTATTATAAAAACACCTTATTTTATAATATGCTTAAAATCATATAGCCATACATTTTTTCAATTATTGATTTTTAGACATATTTTTAATATAGTATACATGGTATATAAACAATTCTTTCATTCTAATACTAATAATGATTAGCAATTATATACTTTTTCAGATGAAAATTATTAATTTTTATTTTACATATATATATACAAAAATGACAGCAATTGTAGAGTTCTTGAATGTAAATTATTTTTTTTGTAATAAATAAAACGTAAATAAAACAAAAAATAAATGTAATTAAATTTATATATTGTAATACTATCATAAAGGATAGGGAGATGCTTGATAATCATGGTGTGGTTGTGGCTGCAAGCAGCTTTTAGTAGTATATAAGCAGTGTGCCTGCTCGACTAGAATTTCTGGAATTTTCTGGAATTTAACTTCCTGGGGACAACTCATGGAAAACTCATGGATTTTTGAGATTTTATCAAAAATCATGGAATTCATTCTGTCCACCTGTCAGGAATTTGACAGGCATTTAATCTGATCTGATTTAATCTCATCTAATTTGATCTGATCACCCCATCATATACAATTGTAAAGCCTTTATATGTATTCATAGCTATAAAAAGGCAAAAAATTAGGTCTTTCTTGCATGTCTTATCTTACATATTTCATATATTTTGTTTAGCTAAGCACAGTTAATAGGACTGCAGGGAATTAAGTGTCCTTGGCTTGCTGAGCTGTCATTAAGTAGATGTCTATCTCTTGCATGTCTTTATAGGTACATCACAATTTCATATAATGTTATTAGCTAATAGGACTGCAGGGACTTGGCTTGCTGTGTCATTGGCTTGCTGAACTGTCACTAGTTAAATGTTGTATTGTTCTATTTGCATGTTTTTGTACATCTTACATCTTACATTTTGTATACAGTACACTGATTTGCAAAAGGAGTGGGGCAAGATATTTTTGAAACAAACTAGTAAAATGTCATTTTTATTTTATACATAGCTAACATGGCATCGCCTATCTGTGGTTGTTTATCTTGCTATTTCTTAATGTATAAAATGTACAACCACACATCACTAAAAGGTACTCTCTGTTTATAATGGTACATTTCATCACACTATCTAAACCATAGATAGGCAATGCCATGTTAGCTATGTATAAAATAAAAATGAGATTTTACTAGTTTCAATAATATATTGCTCCATTCCTTTTGCAAATCAGTGTATATATATTTCATTTATTGGTTGTTATCTTTACATTTTAGTTGGATTGGTTTGACAATAACTTACCTAATGTCATTGTCAAAACCATATGTATATTAATATTACTATGAGTGAAATTGTGTGCATAATAACAGTAATTAAAAAATTGTGTTGTGTAAATTTTTGTATTCTGTATTCTGGAAAAAAAATTATTTTCTGGAATTTTTTTATAAAATGCATGGGCACCCTGATAAGGGTTACTTGTTAATTACATTTATTTTTTGTTTTTTTAATATTTAACAAGTAACCCCTATAATTATAGTTTTAACTATTTTATTATGATTTGTCATGTTTTGTAACATTACTAAATTCATATGTTTGCTAATTACATTTATTTTTTGTTTTTTCAACATTTAACAAGTAACCCCTATCTATACACTACTAAAAGCTAGAGGCCACTTGTGGCTGCAACCACAACATGATATTATCAAGCATCTCACTATCCTTTATGATAATATTACAATATTTAAAAATTTGTTTTTTTACATTTTATTTATTTTCCCAAAATATTTAATTTGTCCAAAAACTCCACAATCGCCAAAATGACATAGATCTATACCTAAAATATAGTAATATAGACTAAAATTGTAGTTCAAAAATTTAAGATCTTATTTTATTTAAAAAACTTTATTACAAACCTACATCAATTAAGATCAAACAATATTACAGTACATATAAATATATATTGTTATTTATAGTTATATTAAAATATATCTTATTTAGGTGATCTTGAAAATTACTTTATTAACTTATTTTAGCTTATTTAAAATTATTTTTTCAAATCCCATCTATCATTACTTTTAATACAAAATAAGAACAATAATCCATAAGTTAAAAATATACTGCAAACATATATATAAAAAAAATAAGGCATTCTAAAATATAAAAATACTTAAATAATAATGATGTATCTAATATAAGATATTACCCAATATCTTATTCTTGTAAATATATCACCAGAACAAATAACTGCTCAATTATAACATTTAAAACAACTAAAACATATTATATGAATATTTTTAATGACAATGGTATATAATTATATATAACTAATAATGGTCAAAGTTTATAGTTTTTTAATTTTATAATTTTTTATAAATTAAATTGTAACATAGATGACTGCATTTAAAAAAATTAAGTGAAGAATAATTTAATATGGGAATCTTCAAGATTGCTCTTATATAGTTATATAGTTATATAAATATAATTTCAAATTATATTAAGACATTAAAACAATAGTTAATTTCTAAAGTGTCATTATAAAACGTCATGGAAATATTTTATTTATATATTTTAAATTAGCAGTGGGTACTAACATAATATATGAATACTATAATATAAATATATCTACTATTTGTTTAAAAATAGTAATCTATTATGAAATAACTGTATTATTAATAATATTTAACATAAAGATACATATAAAGTTTGTAGTTTTACAGATGTTTATAATTAAAAGCAACTGAATACCCTACATTTAGTTTTACTAATTGCAAATTAGATAACTTAAATATTAAATTTACAAATCCTTAGTTGTCAGTCAAACTCAAATATGAGTAATTTATTAAATCTATTAAGTATATTTGTGTAATACAGTTTAATGCAGCTAAAGGATTACTAATTTATACTTTAATTAAATATATATAAAAATATGTATCATTTATAAACTTATAATATAAGTACTTATAATTGTAATATCTATAAAAACAAAAAATATTTATCTATTAAATACGAAAATAATTTTCTTGCTTATTTCAGTGATATAACTAATATTTCTGTACTCATTTAATTAATATTTCTCAAATCATATTATATGATTATTTAAGTATATATTTAGGTTTATTAACCAAATGCATAAAATAACTTCTTGTATGTCAAAAAAGATTTATAATTTGATTCTATTTCTATTAAAAGTCCAAACTAAATATTTTAACCAATATATGTAACCAAGCAATTGGTATAACTAATTAATGCAATTATAAAATTATTATTGTTAATCATAATTTATGTAATAATATCTATTGAATATACAAAACATAAAATTGCACAATTGATAGGCAATTCTATTAATTCCATTTAATTCTATTTGAGGTTTTTCATATATTTTTATCAAAAGTGTAAGCTAAATATGTTGTGCATTTTTAAGTGATTTAACTATATAAATAAATAAATTGAAATTCTGAAATTAGAATTATTCAAAATAATTTACTCATTATGCAAAGCATTTTCTTTTACGTTTTACTGATAATTCTATTTTAATGACTATAGATATATATATATATATTAAATGTATTATAAATTATCAATACCGTATCTATTGAAAGTGAAAACCATTGTCGTGCAAGCATGTTTTACTTATAAAACTACATGCTAATAAATCCTAATTATTATATAAATATATTAGATTAAGATTGTTTATTATTATGGCTTATGGTAAAGAAGTAAAGTAGATAAAAATTAAAATAGTGGAATTTTTTATAAACTTTAGCTATAGTTTAGCAGCATAACACTTAAGACTTTAATTCTGTATTTTATTTATATATAAATTCAGTATTATACATATTTTTCTAATATATATATATATAATAAGGATTTACAAAATGTATAGAATGCTAAACCTACAGTTCAATTCTTTTTTCGCAATATAAATGTTAATTAAAATTTGCTACTTTATATACAGATTTACTATATATATATATATACATTTAGATATTTAAATAGTTAACATAAAAATACCTGATTTTAAGGATTTTTAATCGAAATTAAAATAGAAAAGAAAATTTAAAATTTTTTAGATAATCTATTTTTAGTAAATTTGATAAAAAATTAACATTTCATTTTTTAATTGAACTGATTACTATTAAATATATTTGACATCAACGTTTTCAGTGTTCATGATATAGTTACTTTTTATTTGCATCCATTTTTTATAATTTAAAATCATAATGTTTGTAATTTTTATATAAAGATAATTTTGTTAGTTTTATCAGTAATTCTTATTTATCATTTTTACTTTGGATTAGGTACATATTTCAGAAAATGTTCTCTCAGAAGAAATACTCACAACCTGCTTTCCAAGTATGTTTTCTTGAATTTAATTATTTGTTTTTAAACTCATCTCTATTTATTCATCACATTACATAGAATACATTTCATAGTCTAACATATGTTATGCTTAAATTTCTGTGTTATGTATAATATTTATATAAATTTTCTTTATATTTCTTACATATCATTGTTTACATAACATATTGTTCAATATTATCACTAAAAAGATAATATGTCCTGATTATATTTTGATGGACTAAGAATACTAAATAGAGAATACTAAAACAGTTATTGTGATGTGAAACTATTAGATAATTATAAATACACCTAATGTAGTTTTGTTTTTAGTTTGTTATATGTTGTACATAATTATAATTTATTGTGATATTGGTTAATTTAATAGTAATTAATAGTTTTTTATATGTGTAATACTTAATATAAATTTCAGAGTTCTGTCACTGCCAACTTTTTTTCTTATAATGTATGTTATTAATTAACTTTAAAATTGTATTACTTGTCTAATTTTAAATATATGTTTTTTTATTTCTTTGTTTTTTCTCACATGAAGCGGGTTAGAGTAAGTTTATTGATGATGCAATTTTTGAAATGTGTATTATAACTTAAATGTACACATATGTATGTATTTTATGCTTTGATTTTTGACCTGCACAGTACTTCTTTACTTACATTTTGCTTTGTGTTGGGCACAAATGATTATAACAATTATTTTTCCAGCTTAAAAACAAATGAATTATAAATTTATTAACGTTTTACATTGCTACTATCTTAATTAACCAATGACATACAAGTGATTTTATGAATAAATTATACATTGAAATTTAAAATATGCATTGTATTGATCTGATTTTCTCATTGGGCTGAAAAAAGAATTTAATATTATGAAAATTAGTATATAATTTTTTGTTTTACACCACTTTTACCCATAATTATAATTTTCCATTTAATTTATCTCACTAAGCCTTATTTTGTATTTGGTTCAGGTTCTAATTTAATTGATTTTCCAAATTAATCAGGTTGAGGTTATGACATGTTTTTTATTGATTAATTATTGATGTTTTAGAAATTTTAATGCATCGGTTATATCTCTGACTCAGCTGTAAAGTGTATTTCAAAAGATTGGTATTATGAGCTAATCAAAATATATCTTTATTATTTCTATTATTTGTTAAATATTAAAAAAACTGACTCATTTATGCTTATCCATGTTTCGCTTAATAATAGTAATATATTCGCAATTTGCTTTGCTTTTTAAATTGCACCTTTTAAATAATTCTTTGTCGGATACTATATGCTATTACTCATTTGAGTCTTGAGGGATTAGCTGTATTTTAGGTGTAAATGCGTTTCTAAATGTTCTTGTAAAAAACGACAACTATATTATGATTTTAACTAACAAACATAGTTAAAAACTCAATTAAGTGTTAATATAAGTATGTGGTTTTCGTCATGCTATAGCATTTTAATAAAAATACAATCTTTAATATTAAATTGTAAGTCATTTCTTTTGAAAAAAAAAATTTAGGGAAACATACATATAATTATATTTTTAAGGCAATACATTGAAATGTTACTTTATTGTATATCGATCGTAAACTGTAAATTTAAGAAAGTACAGCTGTTTAATCCTATTGAGTACATCCGTGTATTAACAGGGAATGGGATTTAGATTGTCTTTGCTCGGTTTAAACGTAGTCACAAAACTTTGTCTATATGTTTAATAGTATACTTTCTACGATACACACAAATGTTTAAAAATAGGGATTTTTGTAAAACCGACGTTTCTGCATACGATGAATAATTTGCATTTCTTTCCAAGAAAATGGTTTAATCGATTTATCTTATTTAAACTACAATATTCTCAAGAATTTTTTAACTTCCCTGATTCTTGAATATGAGAAAGTCTATATAAAAACTTAGGAAATACAATCAAATAATTATATTTTTTATTAGATTTTTAAAATATAATAAGTACGGATCTATCCTGTAACGTATTATAGACGAAATTGTTGCTTAAATTAAGAAATGCACACTACTAATTTTAGCTTTCCCTTCAACAGTATAACAACTAAATTTTGGCGGTACACCGTGTGAGAATTTAATTTTGGAAAAGCTAAATAAACTTAGAGTTATGTAAATTTATGAAATGACATGAATAGGTAGTACCAATGTGCTCAAACGTGTGTTATCTATGGTAAATAATTGTTGTGGGTATTGATTTCCAGTGCGACGAGTCCCCAGAAAGACGTCCTTCGTCGAGCTCCTCGGCTCCTCAGTCGAATCTGACGCTGGAAAATATGGATTCTACGACAGCGGACAATATTAAATTGGATGACGAGGTAACTACTCACTAGAAATTGATTGTTAAAAAATAATAAAAACCATTTGATTTAAAATAGGTAATCTAGTTTCTTAAATTATTTAGCTGTTATATGAACACAATGTATAGGAATATCTTTGATAACTATGCGTACATTATTTACATCTATACCTATAGCCAGTGCGATTAAAATACGGTTTTATTCGTTAAATCATTAATTGCTTTTTTATTATAATTAAAAACTTGAAAAAAGATACTATTCTGTCTGCATCGCCGAAAAAGAAAGAATTGGTTAAAATGTTACGTAAGTGCATACTTCGTATTTTTTGCAAAAAAATCATCTTCACAATTGCGAAATGCAACTTATCTGTGAATTGGAAACGGTCTTAGTTTGAATGAAATAAAAGTAATTGTCATTACCCAGCCATTAAGTTTGTTTTTGATAAATACATAACTTCTTTATTCTTTCTATTGAATTCATGAACTTTGAACCTGTAAACTATTTCAGTTAAAAATTATGCACTGCACTATTAGCATTTAAAATAGGCTAGAACATACGGCTATGAACTTTTTTGGATCTGCAGATATTATTTTCTAAATAGTAATTCTAGTGTTAATCTCAAAAAAAGATCTGTAATTTCTCATTTGATTTCTAATATCATTAATTATTTTTCAGAAGTTTAATTATTCTGGTGACTGTAGTAATTATTTATGTGTGACGCGCATCGCGCTGTTATTAATTTACACATTCCATAACGTAATCATAATCTGGATATTGTTTATTTATGCATATTAACAAACACATACACAGCCTTTGATTAGAGAAATAAGGTGGTGTTTTACTTAACTATGTCACTTAAATAAACCAGCATAATGTGCTCTAAATTATTAAAACTGGATACGGATTACGTCATAAATAAATAGGCCGTTTCTTACCCTGATATAAAGCACTATAGATTGAATTAAATGCATATTTATACTAAGATCTCACGCTAACCGTCACACATTTCTTGGCAAAGTCTATTTTATAATCTCTTGTAAATTTAAAATATTGCACGTCATTGATTGATTCGTACCTTGTTGACAATGCAGCCCACCACATTGGCCGAACAGTGGCTTTCGCCAACCGACCGGGAGGAAATGGAAAAGCTCTTTGCACCGGTCCAGCGCTTTGATGATCTGATTCGGGTCTGTGATCGAACTCCTGAAATCTTTGTGCCCGCAGATACGCACCACTATGACGACGATGATTATCGAAGTAAGTTTAGAATCGTTATAATTATGCCTGTATATTTAACTAAAAACTTGACACTGCTAACACACATGTCTAAGTCCGTTTATAATTAAATAATCTAACATAGATTCTAATTTTTGGTTTTTAACCGCTATATTGTATGACAATGAAGATAGATTATTTCATATTTGTCAAATTTCCGTCGTAATAAGCCTTGTCCTTTGGATATATATTTAAAATATATCGTTGTCAAGTTAAGATTAATGTTAATGGAATTATATTTAAAAAATAGTGGCTACCCTATTTTCGGGTACTTAAATGAATTGCCTGTATGCGGTAAGTAAAATATTACACTATCGTTGTTATGCTATTAATTTATTTTGAAAAAGAAAAACTAAACTAATTGGGTGTTGACCCATTGCATTCATTACAATCGCCTTTTAATATATTTATATACCTTTAATATAACAAAGTATGCCTATAGATATATAGGCTACCTGTATAACCGTTTAAAATCACACAACAAGTAGGTACTAATTGAACTAATTCAATATTAGGCATCGGGTCAAGGTTCGAGTGCTTGACGAACATACTCACTCAAGAACTTTACTTGAGCTATAATTACATATTATAGAAATCTTCTCTTTTCTTGTCGTTATAATTCATTCTGGGACACAAACCAGCTCCAGTAAGTGATAGAAAATGTGTGTGATGGCACTTTGGTTAAATGAGCATTGTACACATTTATAAAAGCGCACAACACTTTCTTAGAGTACATCATATTATTACCACATAACTGGATTTGTCTTCTTTATCATTTCATAAAGTAGAAGTCTACATATACAAGTAGCACGTTGTGGTTAATTCTAGTTAGAAAAGTTATTGTCATACTACATACTTTTCACCTAGATAGTTCAAAGTTTGTCATGCCCTGGGCTGGCATTACAAGTCATTACAATTATATTGTATAGTATGCATTACAAGTATAGCCTGTTAAAATTATGTTAATGGCTCTTTCACTCGAGAGGGCCCGGTTTAACCAATTCTAATTTGAGTTCGCGTGTCATATAAAACCATGGCCTCGATTGCTTTTGAGAATGTACATTCTAAAAGGGTATTTCTTAAAAGTTGCACGTTCTTGTATGTTGTTATTGCATAATGATATACACACTAGAGTTATTACCTGTCTGTCAGCCACTTAATGACCATTCTTTTCAGGTTTGGAAGAACTCAACAGTCATCTCAATAACTTTAAAAGTAGTCGCGTGGCTTTTACATGTCTCCAATTTAACTGATTTGTATTGTCTCTGGTAAAGTCTTGCATTTTACCAAGCAAGAGCCTGTTTTATATTTATAAATTGATTTATCGTTAATATACTTTGGAAGAACTTTAATTATCTAGAAAAAATTGTAAAAACAAAGTTAATTAGTAGATTTGATTTGCGTTGTTTCTTGAAATTCGTTATACACGCATTTTCAGACCAGAACGTAAATTTATAAAAACATGATTTAGCTGTTTAATTACGTTAAAGTTCTGCATACATACAAATGGAGCTATTAATGTATTATTTATTATCCAATGTACACTTTGAAGGAATATTCTACAAATTCATAATATTTCTTCAATGTAAAACTAATATTTAATTAACGACACAGTTTAGTGAGACTGGCATGAGAATTGTCCTCCGTTTGAAGAAAACGTCCGTGGAAATAATTTTGGTCATTAAATTTTTTTTGTTATTATTTCAAAACTGTTGTAAAAATTATATGGGGCCCATAATTAAATTTATTTTGTAGAGGGCCCTAATCTATCTTTATTTGTATAAAAGGGCCCATCGTGAAATTTATTTTGTAGAGGGCTCTACTCTATATTCTAACTCAAGGGCCCTATAGTCTATCTTTATTTGTATAAAAGGGACAATAATGACATTTATTTTGTAGAGGGCCCTATTATATATTCTAACTCGAGGACCCTAGTCCATCTTTATTTGTGTAAAAGGGCCCCTATATCAAATTTATTTTGTAGAGGGCCCTATTATATTATATTCTAACTCAAGGGCCCTATAGTTTATTTTTATTTAATAAGAGTTTATCTTTAAGGTTATCTTTGTATTTTTTATGGTAGATTAACAATCCTGATTAATTTAAATGCCTTTCACACACAATATTGTCCTATAGTTTGACCCGCATACGAGATAAATATGACATGTCAACCGGTGCACTAACTTTTGGTGTTTAAAGATATAGTTGATAGTTGAATCCTGAAAGAGCACGATTTAGATGACGGTTATGACATCTAGGAGAAACCTATGCCGCCCTCTATAGAGCCCTTACTTACCAAACGTATTTCGCAAGTCTTTGGCCCCTACCCGCCCCGCCACAGACCATCGACACCGGGCCTTCCCGCACATGCACCAGCCCCTCAAGTCCATCGAGCCTCGGGTACTCCGACGCATCAAGGACCGCTTTCGCTCGGCTCGGGATGCGGAAGTCCGCGCAGCCAACTCCGGTGTCCCCACCTCTGTGCCCGAGCTACTCTCGCGTGCCCATGACGGGGATACTGTTGTCATACCGTCCCCTTCTCAGGCTGGTGAGGTTTATTGGTCATTTCGGTTGTTGGGTGTCGTCAACTGCCGGCTCACAAATATCCGATGAAAGAATAACTATTCTTCGAAAAAAAACTAGACTTTGTTTAATCATGAATCTTAATATTTGTAATCGTTAATTTAGTTTCGTTATTGGCTTTATGGGTAAAATTCTGTTCTCATTTAACACTACCAAGACATTTTGCCATTTAATATTAAAATGTATGTTAGGTTATAATTCTGCATGTTGGTTACCGTGTCTGATAATGCGGTATATTCTAACCTCCTATCGTAGGCATAATGATGATAACTCCAGTTTTGTTTATAATTTATAAACGACATTTTAATTGTAATAACATGAAAACAAATTACCGTTTTAGAAACTACTTAGAAATACATACAATTAAGGTTTCGGCGATATTTTGTCAATGCTCTAATCACGCTTTAGAGGATTATCTCTTTAACTTTGTTAACTTTGCTTATTAGTAATACACTCTTATTAAATATCTATATCAACACGTTTCTATATATTCACACTGTCATACACTTCTTTAATCTAACTTGTCATGCTGTATGCATCTCCTGTATTGACACAGTCTGTCCTGGAGGCGTAACTATGACAACGGCTTCTGGGGGTGGTGGTGTTTCCATGTTCACTACGCCGGGGCCTGTTGCTCTGGATGTTGGATTCCGACCGGGGAAGAAAAAGAAAAAGTTAGTAACCAGACCTGCTCTTTCATACTTGAACACGTGTTTGCTTCATGTAGATGCATCGCTAGTTACTTATGAGTTAGTGATAAAGGCCTGTATTGTTGTTTTGTTAGCAATGGATTCGATCATGTAATTGCAAACATAAACTAGTAACATAATCATTATTCCATAATTAATTTTTTTTACAATATTCCAAAGTTTTAAAAGTGCTCTCAAAAAGTTGTGGATTTTGTTTTTGTCCGAATATTGAATTAATGTTTAGCAAGCAGTACCTTTATAATATGTTGTGCATGCCATGTTATATATATTATGCACTAATATGTATAACTTGTTGATATTAATGTCATCATTCGATTTAATTGTACATGCCTTGTTGACTGTATTAATAGTATTATTCGTTACGTTATATGGAAAGTACATGTTTTGGTGTTTAGCTACTATTAAAGATGTCTGCACTATTAACCGTAACATTTCAGAAAGTAAGTTAGTATCGAGAAATAATATTTTCGCGTCTTCCCATCAGAGAATCTATTTACAAACGATACTATATAACACTTAGTTTGAGTTAAGCTTAAAGTCAATAGTGACATATTGTTATATAAATATAATGCAAATTAGGTATATCGTATAAAACTAAATTTTAAAATGAAAATATTACAATTTTTTGTATTCTTAATTTATCCTATTCTAACTTGATCTTATTTATAATCGTCTGTAATCCACTGATGAAAGACGCGAAAGTATGATCATAACTTGCCTTTCGAAAATTACCAATGAAAGTAACTAATAAATTTGCAAATATTTAATTAATTAATTTAAATAATTATGTTATATTATTGATTATTAATCTTTGACTTTTTATAAATAATTAATTATCAATCTACTGTATGGATCTGTAATGGTTCTTCTATATATATTATTATTAGCCAAAACTGGCAAAAAGTGTGTTAGCTCATATCATGAAAGAATTGAAATAAGCGTAAAATGTGTTAGCTCTTTAAAAATATATTTGACTTGAGCTAACTATGTTTTTTAATAT